>JAFVLL020038417.1:0-54228 GCA_021397915.2 Tor tambroides | reverse complement strand
CAACAAAACACAAAAAATTTTCATATCGCAATATATATCGCAGAAAAACAAAATATCGCAATGTGGGTTTTTTCCAATATCGTGCAGCCCTACTGTTTACCAATCACAGAAACAGTGGAATTGACTCACTAAATGATAGAGAAGAGCATTATAGCCAGGCATATATCTTGGATGGTGTAGACAAGCATACTTTTGGCATTTTAAAAAGCCGATTTAGGTGATTTGGGCGAATTTACGGCATTACCTGATTTGCATAATTCCTTTAGTGAATTGAGCATTAAACCAATGCAGACAGCATGTGCAAATAAACGGCACTATCAGCGAGTGCAATTCATTGTTGGGAATTCCTGTGTTAGGTTTATTATCATTTAAAACGGTTCACAAGCTAACGTGCTGAATTCATTCGCTGACACTGAAGATAAAACGTTGTGTCCTCAGGTTTACATGTAACTGCAATTACTGCCTCAACGTCAAGGTCCTCCTTTATTCAGACGGACTGGCTTGATTCATTGGTCTGAGTGAGATTAGCTTTGGGTTCAAGCTTCTGTGTGAAATCAAGGACATGCAGGTGTGTCAAGCACTTCCATTCATTCCAGGCCACTCACTCTCCATCCTGTTATCATTGCAATTAGCTTGGAAATGTCACATATGTTATAGTATGCAAACATAAGTAACATTGTTATGAGTCTAGATGAAATTATCTCTGTTTTACAGCATTAAGGGAACAAGGTATGAATCTATACTTAAAAGCAGGTCTTGTCTCCATAGATATGTGTGTTGACTGAGTGTAATTAAAGAAAAGTCAAGTGAAGGTTTATTGTTGTTTCTGTTATAGAGTAATAAAAGAAAAAGTTTTGCAAGTGACCTTGGTGGAGAAGCTTAGCATGAGCAGTAAGGCAATGTTATAGAGTAGTAGATACAATAACCACAAGCTATATAAAGAGGAGACTTGTAGACTGCCAGTTTAAATAATATATATATTCAACAAATATAAAAACACACCATAGTGCTTTATTATTGCACTGTTGAAAGGAGTATTTATTCCATTGAGAAAACGTTCTTCCACAATCTTTGCTGTAGCACACAGACACATCTAATGTTTGTAAGGCACTATTCCATGTAAACATTCTTTAGTGCAATATGTACGTTGAGAATGCTAAAAAAGTAATCAGTCAATGTTTATGAGTGACCTTAATGTGTGGTCACATTTACAATTGTTTTGCTAATTTTCATGGCGGAATCCAGTCATTTCAGTGGGAATCCACACAATCTGGAATTTCACGTGAGGGCTAAAGATTTCGCAATGGTTCAAGTTCACACATGGATTCATCATGTTGACCAACACAAATCTGCTTGGTTTAAAAGCGATTTTTGTGTTAGCAGTGCTTCATACATTGCTACACTATTAAAAACAGACAATGGACTTCACTGAACCACAACTTTATGGCTTTTGACTGTTTGGTGTATTTGTTCTAGCATTAAGGCTCTTGTCCTAAAGTGCAATGGGTCTATATGAATGATTTTGTTTCTTAACAAACACTATCTGAATTTCTCCCTGTACAAATGAGCTGCCTTCTCCGTTTGTTTTGTGGTGAAGTTCAAACCATTTGTGACCACAATTCAATAATAATGACTTTAAACATCCAGCTTTATTTAGACTGCTGCAGCCCTGTATAAAGATAACCTTACAAGTTTCTAACAAGGAGGTATTTATATACCATCAGCCAAAAATGGAATTTGGCATTGCAAATAAACAGTTAAATGCACATATTTAGGTTACTTTTTAAACCAAATTACATAAAACACAAATCAAGCGTAGAGTTAGTTCTGGGAGGTCAAGTTAGTCAAGCTTGCATCAGCTGATTCTCAGCTGATCTACGCCTAAAAATAGGAATACGATGCCTGTCACTACTTCCTTTTAAAAGGTCTATTCAGTATTATTCAGAAGCTTATCACTTTGCTCAGGAGCTAATTACCCTTCTTCATGCCAGCTCCTCCTTTTGTCCACATTTAGGACTTGGCATTCGATATTCCTCATTTAGTCAGACACTTTTATCCTGAATTATGTTGTTACGTTAAATTGCCATTAAGAACATTAATGATATCTGCTACATTTATGTTGGTTCCGTTCTGTTTACCCTAAGGGGTTTTTATCGCTACTCTGCCTGCTTTTATCCATTCTAGGCTGCATGGACGGGCAGGGAGCTTTTGCACAGAACCATACCGCCAATCCAAACTGTATGCTAATTGTCAATCATCTTTCATGATTGTGGTCCTGACAGAACTAAATAAAAGGGTTTTTGCAGCTTTGCAACAATGAAAAAAAAAAAAAACTCAATAAATACAGCTGCATAAAATATTAACCAAATGCAATTATCACATATTGCTGTGGCTAGCAATCACAGTTCTGCTGAGCTGAAATAAAAGGATATTTTTACTGCCCACTTTGCTGTGAATAATTCATGATACCCTCCAAACAAATTTACAGTATCTTTAGACGTTATTGCCGAAGATAAGAGTGGATGATTCAGGCTATTTGGGGAGTCAAGTAATCACTAAAATCTCTTACTGATAGAAGAGCTCTCTCATTCTTTTTCCTTCTGTGTTTTTCAGGTTGACATGCTTCGGCCAACAAAAATCACAGGCGTTATTACCCAGGGGGCTAAAGACTTTGGACATGTTCAGTTTGTCGGCTCCTACAAGCTGGCTTACAGCAATAATGGCGAGAGATGGTTTATATATCAAGACGAAAAACAGAAGAAAGACAAGGTAAGATTCTTTCTCGCACACTGCCACAAGACAAAAACTCATATTATTACAAGACCAAAAGAACTTCTATCTTTTGACCAAAGGCGCTTTTATCTCAAGGTTGATCGGAATCACCTTGATTTAAATAGTTTTTGTTTTACCAGATATTTTATTTGACTGTCTTTCCATTGTTTTTTGCTAATCATAAACACTTGATTTCATAAACCTGGATTCCGTGGACATGTTTACATCCCAAAGTCAATGAAAGAAGCACATCCTTGTCTGGAATCAAAGCTGTATATTCTCCTCCATCTTGTCCTGTCAGCACTGTCCCGAGGCACCTGGGCAGGCTGTTTGTTTCTCTCTCTATAGCCTGCCTACTCCCAGATAACAGTCCAATCTGTCCGGCCTCAGTGAAGAGTGTGCCAGAAATGTTTGTCCACAACCCTCTAGTGGGTTACAAACATCCAGTTCATTGGCCTGAGCTTGTTTTCTGAAGCTTCTGACACTATTCTGAACCTAGCAACGAAGCGGTTTATTTGTGCATGTACATTTTGATGACATTGCTGAATATATCGTTTTTGAAAAAGAAAAGCTGTCAGGGTTTTTAAACGGAAAAGCTAAAGGATGGCTGAACCATGGCTTTTAGCAGTAGACATATGCCTGTTTGTGACCTTAATATTTGTGATGTTTGTCACACAGCCCTGTGTCACAGCTCTAATTTTAGTTCCTTTTTAGTGCTGAGATAATCTTTGCATTTGGCTACTGCTATTAAGATGTGTGCCGTGGTAAGGGAGAGAGCTGGTGAGTATTAGCTGGCACAGGGTCAGCACCTTGGCAAGCCAAGCACAGCATGGATCTTCAGATAAAAATTTGAAAAGGCAGAGATGGCCTCCTACGATTGTAATGAGATGATTAAAACCTGATCTGCACCCCACTGTTTCTCACTTCTTCAGTGATTTTTTTTTTTCCTGCAGTTTTCTCAAAGTTCTCAACTCCAATTATATTATATAAGGCTACATTTCACAAAACCTTTATCTAATCATACTTGCCAATAAGATGCAATATACTGTAATTTCTGGGTACAGCATCAAAATCACAATAGAATCCCATTTTAAAATCACATTTAATGTTGGAGCCAGTGGTTAGAATGAACTAATGGTGGATAAAATAATGTTTTCATGTGGATGAAAAAAGTTTGAGTATAGCCAGCAACACGACCTGATTCCATGTGAGTGGTGTTTTCTGTGGAGAAGTTGGTTGTATAAAGCTTGAATGTTGAAGGTGGTGGCCAGGTTGTTGCTATGCTGTTACTAATGTGTTCAGAGTAGAATTCAGAGTGTACTATGTTTCTATGAAGTTTCTAGGTTGTTCTGGGGCATTACACTGTAAAAACCATTACCAACCAATGGTAATGAAGTAAGGGCTGTGGTCAACACAAGCAAACACAAGATATTTTAACATTTTATTCTGTGAAATAAAATACATTAGCAATACCCCACTAAAGATTTTTTTAAGCTTTTGTGTGACTTTAATGTGTTTTACCTGCTAAGAAGTTAATAATTGGACTTCAGATGTTGTTGGAGACAATAAATGCCATCATGGTGAACTGGTAAAACCATAGCTCACTAGTCCGCATTTACAGCCTCATTATGTTTAGAAACACGCTCTTGCAAACTATTATAACTCAAACATTCCAACTTGTATATTTTAAATAGAGATTGAAAGAGTTGTCAGAAGCTTAGTGGTAGTGGCATTGAAGTAATTCAACTGTTGTGTAGTTCATCTATAGGCTAGCTTTAACTTTTTAATTTAAGCTTTCTTGATTATCCTGGTCAAAAAAATTGCAAAAGTCATAAAGTTTTGTTGGTCACAGAGCTTTTTTTCTGGAATTATCCAAAAGCTAATGGAAAAATCCTATTGGCCTTTTGTCAATGGAACCAGAGTGATGCTAATTTCCAGATGACATACAAAAATATGTCATTCTTCTAGCACTCTGTAGGAGCGAGTATAGTGGAGAGAAACAGACTGATGTCAAAGTTTGTAAATGATAGTAACTGTTTTCCTGTGATTTGCTTGCACCGCACGTCAAAAAAGGAGACGCAAATTGACGAGGTGTCATTGTCCTCAAGAGAGTGGCGTCAATCCATTGACAACTAGTTGTTCAGCTTGGTTCTGTAAACACTAGGAGGATTTAATGAAAATTGATTCGGCTGTGGTTGTCACTCCCCAATATACCCCACTCTGTATGTAAAGAATGGAGTTAAGCACTCAAAAGAGGAGTGACACATTTAGCTGTATTGTGTACCTATGTGTGGTCCATGATCACTTGTAGTGTGTTCCTCAGAGCTTACTCTGCCTTTGGCCAAAACTCAAACTCTTCTAAGTATGCTTAGCCTCAAGAGACTCGCCAAATCATTTAAAACAATCCCCATATTTTCCAAACAACACCTTAAAAACAGATTTTACCTGTTTTCTGACAGAAATCATCAGCTCATCTGAAGCTGTTGGCAGTGAAGACGCTGTGATTGGCAAAGTCATGCACACCCATCATTGATTAGCCTCGGGTCAACGTCAAGGGGTTAATTAGCCTATGAATAGAACTATTCCCTCACAGGCAGTGGGGTCAATAGCACATTAGATGGCAGTAAATAAGATCACGTCCCAAGATTAGCTGCCACTGGATTCCCTTCCTCCATGTAGCCACATTCCCTTGCTATGGACGTGAAGAGGGACGTGAAGCTCTGTGGTCCATGGTAGTTTTGATTAGGTTGTATATTTTACTCTTGAACCTAAAGATGGCAGTTGATTAGCAGCAATGCATAGGCTTAGAAGATTTATATTAGCATTTGAATGAAGAAAGAACAGAGGTGTGATTAGATTCCAATGGTGGGAATGACCAGAAGGTAATATATGATTATAGAATCTCCTATTGTAAATCTGTATCAGTGTCAAATCATGACTTACAATCAGGAAAGACACAAGTTGCCTTGCATCTTTTGGGAGTAGGTGCCCTTGATGTCCTCATTGTGGAAATCAATACTGTGGAAACATTGCCCAGTGGGTTAAATAGGAGTCACAGACCAGAACAGATTGGAGGGGAAAAGTAAAACTCTATTTCCAGCCACTGAGCAGGAAGTTTAAGCGAAGCTTAGTGACCCACAAAGGGCATAGTGGGTATTATTAAAGAGAGCACCTTCTGAATTTTAGAGGTGCTCCTCTGAAATGCTTGCATTAATGTCTGTGAAGACCCGATGTAGATAGACGGTACAGACGGTTCTTCCTTTTTGCATAATTGTTAACAATTTTACTTGATTTTTGGCATGTTTCGGTCACTCTTCTAAACTAACCACTTGGTCTTGTTCTTATCACTCCATAGTCACAATACAGATTTCAAGCTCTACTAAAATCTTATCTCACCACCTCATATCTCCAGTTGCTTTCAACTCGAGGGAGAAAATGCAATATCAGATTGTATCATATCTCTTTTTTAACCTTTCAGATTTGGACCTGATCTAATGGTAGTCTTAAAGTGATATTTATCTGGTTGTTGGCAATAGGGTTCTGAGGATGATGGGCCTTGAAGATGAAATTGAATACAATGCAGCCTATTGTTTACTGTCTTCAGTTGAGATGAGCTCTAGAGCAGGCACAGAATCATTTTAGAATCACCTAACAGCCTCTTGATGGGTGTGAGAAAAGGTGCCAGTTTGGTAATGTGTTATATTGTCATAGAACAAGTGAAGTGAACTGTGTGCTGTGGTTTAATGGCCAAATATGAATCTATAGGCTCTGCATTACTATCTCTTCGTCCCTTTTAAAGACTTTTTACTGTATATCTACAGTACATAATAAAATTACTGTCAAAATTAACATGTATGGTTAATCAAATGTGTTTAACACGATTACCTTTTTAACACTGTTAAGGCATTCTTTTAGTTTGGCGAATCTTAAATTTGGCAAATTTTAAATGATTGATATCCTGCATTCCATGGAATTTCTATTTATTAATACAATTGTTTTTTATTATATGTTATTTTATATTTCTAGAAAACTGATCAGAACATTTACAGCTGGAATTGCAATGCAATTGGCTCACACAAACTGCACCATTTAAAAGTTTGGAATCGGTATTTAAAAAGTTTCTTATGCTCACCAAGGCTGCATTCATCTGAAGAAAATACATGACAACAATTCAGCAATATTGTAAAATATTATTAGAATATAAAATGACTGTTTCCTATTTGATTATATTTTCAAATGTAATTTATTCCTTTGATGGTAAAGCTGAATTTTCAGCATCATTACTGTCACGTGATCCTTCAGAAATCATTCTAAAATGTTGATTTTATGCTCAAACATTTCTGTTTATTATCAGTGTTGAAAACAGTTGTGCTGCTTAATATAAAAAATATTTTTGCTTAATAAAAAAGATTTTCCATGCTTCTTTGATGAATAGAAAGTTCAATAGAACAACATTTATTTGAACTAAAAATACACTTACCCCGAACTTATGAACAGTACTGTGGTTAAGAATGTGTTTACTGAATGTGTTAATGTATTAAGTACGAAAAAAAGATAAGTTATGCAAGCTCTGATAAGTTGGCACGCATCTGAGTAATGACAGAAATTCGGATCAGGTTTTCATAGGATTGCTTTCCTGCTGAGTCACACCAGATCTTCTCCGTTTTATCAGCGCTCAGGGGAAATAGGACAACTGTACCCGTGGTGCCCTCACATCTGATCTATTTTTCGAGATTTGTTTGCTCTGCGCAGCACAGCCTGTTCAGCTCCTCTGTTACTATATAGATGAGTTAAAGAAAGGAAGGAGACTGACTTAAAAGGGAGAAAATGAAAAGGAATGGTCAACCTGGTCTCATAAAAATATGTACCTCTGTGCACTTTCTGTGCGACACCGTTTTATGTACCTTACTGCACGTTTTGCCACAGTTTCAAAGAGAAATGTCCACTGAGTGGCGCTAAAACACAGGTTAAATACGTGAACCCTGGCACGTTTTTATTATGTTGATATAGGTACGTATTGCTGTGTTTTTAATATGTTGCTACAGGTACGTATTGCAGCGGTTCAGAATTCAAATATCCGGGGTCTGTCCCTAAACGTTAATGCTCTATCATGTTGGAAATATGCCCTACACCAAACCCAACCCTAAACCTACCCGATAGTGTTAACAAATGCAAAACTGGTATAAAAACATATTTGTTGACTCCGTACTCCGTGAGCTACCGAACAAACTTACCATCTATGAAAACCCATAGATAGCTGGATATGTGCGATGCTAACATTCCAAAGCATCAGTTTTCAAATCTCCCAGCATATTAATATTATTTTGAAGTTGTAACATGATATTCTTAAAGTAATTGTGCGAAAAATACGCTTTATTAATCAAAACTCTGTAAATTTGTGTGAAAAGGAGTAAAAGGTGTCGGAGTTTTACTGCCTCTAGTGTTTGTAGTTATTGGTACGTATTTCGTGTCTCGCTAAAAAGCGCACCCAGGTACGTAAATGCCATGAGACTAGGTTGGGAATGGTGTATTAAAAGCGATTGTGTCCTCATTTGGTCCCTGTCAGGGTGTGGGATGTCAGCCCCTGGGTAAATCATGCGACATGCTACTTCTTAAACACTTACTTTTATAGACAGTCTAGACAGTGTCAGGAAAGGGCGAGAGCTCACGCAATATCGCCATCATTAGTTAATAACATTAAATTGAGTGAGCTAGTGCACTACAGATGAGGCCGGAACAGTGCATAATATAAATTTGGTTCAGATGAGCAAATGAGAGTGATAATGCCAGCTGGCACATAAGATAAAGCAATATTATACATTTAGAAAGATATAAAAGATGTTGTTGTACTTAATAGGGGATCAGTTTCATAGAGGGTGTTTTTGGCCATGATTTTAAACTCTGTTTCTGTCCTTGTGCAGACACTTGAGATGAAAGAAATGTAGATTATAAATTAAAGAATAAAATAGTTCAGTGTCATTAACTTTGCATTGTTTTACCAAATATTTGTTTGTGTTTGGGCTCTGTATTTATGTTACTTATAGTATCATGACATGCTAACATTACAGTAGGTTCTGTAGAAATCAGTTGTGAGGCTCAGTTGGTATTATTGTGGTTTAGAGCATTTCAAATCAGTCACTTGTGAGGTTAACATGATGGTTATGCTGCCTCACAAGGCAATAGTCTATATAGGAAGTGAGGCAGGTTTTGCCTACATTATATGAAAGCAAATCACATTTCAGAAATGTTGATCCTTGTGCACAAACATTTGCTCTATCCCACCACAGAAGGTCAAGGGATTTCCTAGCTCACACACATACATTTTCTTCTTTTATTTGGATCCACAAGACAAGCAACAAAAACGGAATCCAAATACCTTGGGAAGTCAGTTTGCAAGATGACAAGTACACATGGGTAACATACATTCACAAGTCCTTATATTTATAACATTTTACACTCAAGGATAGACAAAACATCTTCGTTTCCATATTTGCATATTCCCTATAATGGCTGAAACTGAACAAAATTGTGTGAGACTTTTTGCTTTCTTTTTTTTGTAATCCACCCAACTGCAATCCTTTAATCACATTCTTGTGTGCACACACACACACACACACACACACACACAGCTAAAACAAAACATGAACAGCTAAACACAAAATCTGCCCTCAGCTCATATGAAAATCTTGTTACATTGTGAGGGTTTTTTATCACATTATGATAACATTAAGTTATTTTACCTAGAAATTATGTAGGGGGATTAAATAACCAGTGAATTAAATACTTCACACATTATTTTCAGGGGTGTAAAATACTAGAGTCATTTTTCCTTGATTATTATTTGGGGGGATTTGTACTTTAGTACTATTTTAAATGACAACTTTTACCTGATTACATTTCTTAAGGAAAAAAATCAGTATTACTTTTTACTCCTTACAATTTTAACACAAAAGTACACTTTTGCAGTTAATTTTCTTCCATTTTACACACATTAAATATGCTAAAGGGAAGCATAAATGTGAGATCTGGAAATAGAAAGCAGCCCAAAATTGGTAGATCTCAAGGACCTGTTTGAGTAGAGATCATTTCTGAAAGGTAGAAAGGTGCTTGCTTGTTAAATGATTTAGCTGTTAGCTATCTATATTTATCTGTCTATCTATCTATCTATCTATCTATCTATCTATCTATCACAGTGCCTGTCGATCTGTCAATCAGATTTGGAATCAGTTCAGGCTTAGTTGTGATATGCAGATCTCTCTACAGACAACCTTGTTTTGCATGCTGCAAAAGGACTTGAGATTGCCTTTCCACTTTGAGTATCACTCGAGGGATTTTTACACTGATTCAGCTCCATATGAAGGACCCACTTCAAAGGACGTGTTTATGAATTGAGCAGTCTTGCAGCTTGAAGAGGCTATGAAGTGATAAAAGTGTCCTGCCCTTGTGATCGAACTCCAAAGGCCCTCACCTCTAAATAGAATATCTGCTATACCTGATGCACCAACTTAGATAATCCTCCATTTGTTTCTGCATGCCGTAACACTCATTCAGTGCTCTAAAGACAACTTTCCGTTCCACGGCTTTACAGTGATGAGCGGAGCAGTGCAGGGATTAGATTAAGCAGTAAACACCAGGCGCAGATTTATGGGATGTCTTAGAGATGGATTTGTTTTCTTTGCAGCTTTTATGCATAATCGTTCCAAATGTTCTTGGGTGCACAGGGAGAGAAGGTAATTGAGAGTGACTTGTTTCCATCATTTCTTCAGAGAGTACATCAGAAGAGTGAGATGACTCATTTGGTTATGGTCACAGAAAGCAAAAGCGTTCACTGGAGTTTTAGTGTTCACTGTTGTGTCAAAGACTGAAATGGATAAGTACTAGGGATGCTCCGATCAGGATTTTTGCAGCCCATACCGAGTACCGATTTCTTGTCATGGTGATCGGCCGATACCGATGCCGATTCTGATGCTTCAAGCTTTATATAACATATGTAATAATGTTATATAAATAATCACAAAAATTATTTCTTATACAGTGAACATTTTAATATTAGTTTAAAATGGTGTTTATGCATAACGTTATGTATATCAGGATACTTATAAGACAAAAATAAATGCAAACAAAATGTGTCTGCTGGAACCCACAAGGCAGAGATGGGCACTGGAGTTAGTGACTCGGACTCGAGTCGCATTTTTATAGCCTTCAGACTTGACTTGACTTGACTTGACCTGAAATGACTCCAGACTTTACTCAACTCGAGGAAAAGGACTTGTGAATATTTTAAAAGCAACTCGAGATTTTTATCCTTAAATACTTCTATAAGTGCATCCACACCCCGGAACCAATACGGACCGCGAGCCGTAACAGCAGCAAGTGAGCAGCGCATCAAAACAGCGGAGCGGATCTCACAACAAGGGCCCGGGGTCGTTTATGGTAAATACCTTTCAGCGCTATATCCTCGTATTTTTACCTAAAGCTAAACTCGCTTTATTCAAGCCCTTTCAGATCCGTGCGCTTTCTCTCTTTCTCCGAATGTGCGCCAAGTTCAAGAGCTGGCACGGTTATTTTAACAACAACAGAAACACGGTGAGAGGTAAAATGATAGATTACTTTCACTAAAATACAGCAGAAAAAACAATGCTGCAAATATAGTTATTTTTCTTACTATCTATTTATCTATTTATAACCTACGACTCAAACCAGATGTAACAAGTTTCTGATCTACATTTAGCATTATTAATCTGTAGGCTAAGAACACACACACACACACACACACATATATATATTTATTTATATAACTGTTGTTAGATGGCTAGGTTGGAATTTAAACTTTGAAACTTATCTTTCTTTTCTGCTCAAGATGAGAACGTTTTGATTAGCCTATCCAATGTTAGAGAGAGGACAAAATAAACAGAAACATTTAAACTCCAATATGGAGAAGTCTGATGTAACTCATAAGGTTTAATACTGTCCAATATAAGACTGAAGAGGAAAAAAGAAATTGAAACATTTAAACTACTGAAAGAACAAAACGGAGTAGTTTGATCACGGTTATCCACGGGCGCTGCAGATAATCCGCGGGTCGGGTAATAAAAAAATGCATTCTGATTATTTGCAGGTGGGTCGTGGGTGGATAAACATAAATGATGCAATATTAACTACATTTTTTTTTAAATACATTTTTTCATTAGGCAGACGATTTCATTTGTGTGTGTGTGTTCGCCTGATCGGGAAGTTGTGTGTGTGTTCGCCTGATCGGGAAGTTGCAGTGACAGAAACGGTGACATTCCAGATAAAGTTTAAAAGGAGTAAAGCCTCTGTTAATGCTATTGAGTAAGCTAATATGGCCAAAGAAGATATTTTGTTTTATAAATAGATGTTCATCATAGAGCGGCCGCGATCAGCTCCGGTGCCTGTTGAGCCGTAAAGCCTGCGCTCTGCAGACGTTTGCAGTGATGCGCAGATCAGCTCTAAGGTCACTGAATCTGCTGTTAAAAATGAAACATCCATTCATCATATCATCATGCAAAACATACACCACATATTTTTCATTGTTTCTCGAAACATCATAGCATTTCCACACCAGTGATGACTGCATATGTCCCCACGCATCATATACGTCGTCACGCGTTGACGTCATCAAATTGCGATCGGTACGTGAGATCGGCCAAATGTATGAGTACCGATCGAGTCATAAAATGTGATTATCGGCCGATACCGATCTTCGCCGATCGATCGGAGCATCCCTAATAAGTACCATAAAAGAGACGTGCACTACATTACACCTCTGAGAGTCTGTTTTTATTTAGCAGCTTTTACCAGTCAAATAGCAACAAAATCTGTTGTTCAAGTAATTAACCTTACCTGGTGAGTCGTGTTCATTTTAATTTTAGAGAACTTTAGCTCAAACTGTCATAATTAAATTGATATATCATGATGTGATTCTAGATTTTCAATAAGCTATTACACTTGAATGTCCATCATAATGCAGAACAAAAGATACTACTTTCATTTCATCATGACTACTTAACATTACAGTGTCCTGGAGTCGGTTTACATTTACCTTTAAATGCAACAGCTTAGACACCATTATTATAATTATTTATATGAATGTGTAATATTTGTATCATGTGGCACTGAATTGTGAATTGTTACCAATCAGTTTAAGAGTTAAGTTCTTAATCCTTACAGTTTAGGGGTGTAATGGTACACATATTCATACCAAAAATGTTCTGTACAGGTCTTTTGGTTTGGCACGTATGTGCACCAAATGAATACAGCATTGTTTTAACCACTGCACTTAATGCATTTGAAACCTGTTTTCCTCAGTGCATAACTTATATTTTATGGTTAGATCCTTATCTTTAAATGTTAGAAAGTCATGCCAGTATTTCCATTTTGCACTAAGCATCCTGACAGCAAGCAAGTTAAACTTAAAGAATGAGTGCCGGAGCGCATGCATGCATGTCTAATAGATGGAGCACAATAAAATGGGAAAACAGTAATTCTGACTTAAATACCAATTTTGCTAAAATAATTTGCATTCAAAAGTGGAAGCGTTTCAAATCCCTTTCCCCATTTCTAACAGCACCATTAAGTGCAGTGCTGTTTCAGTGGTATTGACACAATGTATTCTTATTTAAAGAAAGAGGTATAGTTTATACAGTACATCACTGTTAAATAAATAAATAAATAAGAAAGAAAGAAAAAGCAATGAACATTTTTTTCTCCCATTGTACCAAAAACACCAAACTCTGAATATGTACGGAACCGTGATTTCTGTGTGCTGTTACAGCCTCAGAAACTATTTGTGCAACTTCTCAAGATATTCATAATTTAAAGTTGTTAAATAGCAGTCAAGTTATCCATCAGATGATAGAGTTTATTTTTACAAACACAAATAATGATGATTTAAAATAGGGTGACTTCTCATAGTGACTTCTGTACGAGGCTTCAAAATAATTGGTGAATAGAAACAGCTCTGATGGACTCCTTGTGAACCATTTGATTTATATTTGCATATGAACTCTCTCACAAAAAAGATTAAAAAACTATCCTCATGCTTCTAAAAAAAATATTTTTCAGCGTTCTTCCACAACACTGACTGCACATACACTCATGTTTGATTTTGCATATACTCTACTGTAATTGGCCTTACAGGAATCGCACAGGTGCCTGAGGTGTCATCAGGGTTGTAGACTGTTAATGAAAGACGTAAGAGCAGCCTAATAAACCTCTTATTTATTTCCCACTGACGCTCACAGCCAAAGTTCGCAGACTTTATCATAATAAAAGCCTGGTGGGAAATGCTTGGCATTGAAAGACTTTCCTGTGCGCGTAGATTCCCTGCAAACACGCAGGCCATCAGATGAGAAGTTCAGCGAATGAGTTCATGTTTTGAGCTGCCCTTTTGCCTAATCAATTTTTTATGACATTTCCCCCCACTCTGCCTCGAAGTACGTCGGAGAGAGTCGAGCTGCAAAACACAAGATTGGTTCCATGGTGCAGAAGGGAACGCTGATTCAGTGTGGAAGAAGATAGAGGGAGTGACTATGCCACACATTTATGTAATGGTTGTGACACCAGCAATTAGACACACAGGATCTCTGTGCTCTTATTGTTTACTCTCTGCTGATGAATATGCGCTGTCAGAGCTCGGGAAGCTCAGCAAAATTTGTCTTTGAAGCCCACTTGAAGACTTAGTTACCAGCCATCCTCTTTGTTGCTTGCTGAATTTCCCCATCTCTGAACTCTTTACACCGAACATACTTGAGCTCTGTTTGCCTTCAGCATCACTTCAGCAGTGCACTCAAGGGTTATTCATAAATCATTAACTGTACTTCCTTTCTCTGACTCTCTATTGTAAAAACTCACTTTTTGATTGATAGGTCAATGTGTTTGTATACGTCTGCTGTAGGAAGTACAAAGTCAAGCTGATTTCATCAAAAGCAAATGAAATAACTGATTGAGTGTTTACATTGAATTAGCCTATATTTCTTTTCAACTTCAATTAGCGGCCTAAAAACTTTCAGTAGCTCCAATTTGGTTGCCAGCGAGTGTTCACAATTATGTTCTAAGTAATAATGTAAATCAGATTATGACCAAATTGTGGATCGAAGGGTGGTCAGTACACAATACTATAGCCTATTTCTCCCAGATTTCTTTCTATGGAGTAAAAACAATGATTTTATGTATTGCTATTTGCTTTAAGGCTATAACAACTGTCCTATACTGAAGAGAATTTGAGACTCAGTTGCCAGTCAATTGATTTTTAGCCAAAGATTTTTTTTAAATGTTTTTGAAAGTCTCTTATGCTCGCCAAGGTTGTGTTTATTTGATCAAAAATGCAGTAAAAACAATAATATTGTGAAATATTCTTACAATTTAAAATAACTGTTTTCTACACTGAACAAAATTATAAACGCAACACTTTTGTTTTTGCCCCCATTTTTCATGAGCTGAACTCAAAGGTCTAAGACTTTTTCTATGTACACAAAAGGCCTATTTCTCTCAAATATTGTTCACAAATCTGTCTAAATCTGTGTTAGTGAGCACTTCTCCTTTGCCAAGATAATGAACATTCAATTCACGGGCAACAGCTCTGGTGGACATTCCTGCAGTCAGCATGCCAATTGCACGCTCCCTCAAAACTTGCGACATCTGTGGCATTGTGCTGCGTGATAAAACTGCACATTTTAGAGTGGCCTTTTATTGTGGCCAGCCTAAGGCACACCTGTGCAAGAATCATGCTGTCTAATCAGCATCTTGATATTCCACACCTGTGAGGTGGATGGATTATCTCGGCAAAGGAGAAGTGCTCACTAACACAGATTTAGGCAGATTTGTGAACAATATTTGAGAGAAATAGGCCTTTTGTGTATATGGAAAAAGTCTTATATCTTTGAGTTCAGCTCATGAAAAATGGGGGCAAAAACAAAAGTGTTGCGTTTATAATTTTGTTCAGTATATTTGAATATATTTTAAAAAGTCCTGTGATGCAAAGCTGAATGCTCAGCAGCCACTACTCTAGTCTTCAGTGTCATTTCTTATTATTATCAATGTTGAAAACAGTTATGCTGCTTAATTATTTTGTTTCGTAACTATAACTTTTGATCAATTTAATGTGTCCTTGCTGAATAAAAGTATTAATTTCTTTCAAAAAAAGAAAAAAAAATCATACTGACTGGTGATGTATGCAATGTACATCTAGTGTTAGAGAGTAGCTCCCTCCGCTACCTATCAAGTGAACAAATATTATATAGTAGCTTTTTGTTATCAAATATTCAATCCCCCCCCCCCCCCCCCCATTTGTTGCACAGGGTAAATAGGTCTGCTATATTTGATTGACAAGTAAAATGAATCATTGTATGATTTGGGGATTTTTCTTTTTCTTTCCAACAGGTCTTTCAAGGAAATTTTGATAATGACACCCACAGAAAGAATGTGATAGATCCACCCATCTATGCCAGATTCATCCGAATTCTTCCATGGTCATGGTACGGAAGAATCACTTTGCGCGCAGAGTTACTGGGATGCACAGAGGAAGAGTGAAGACCCCATTCATTTTCCCTTTGCAACACTTTGGTCCACATTCAATATAAACTGTGCTTGTAAAACATGTAAAATTTAAATTGGTTTCATCTGAATTTTCCATTTTTGTAATATTATGATTTGTTTTATGTTTTGTTCCTAAAGAGGTT
Source organism: Tor tambroides (assembly GCA_021397915.2). Lineage (NCBI taxonomy): Eukaryota > Metazoa > Chordata > Actinopteri > Cypriniformes > Cyprinidae > Tor > Tor tambroides. The sequence goes on along the minus strand of JAFVLL020038417.1, from coordinate 37,756 downwards.
GGGTTTAGTCATCTCTCATGCCCTGCTTGTTTGTCCTTTTTATGGTCTGTGCCATTTATTAAAATCCTTTTTTTTCTTCTTCTTTTTTTTTTAAGAGTTAAATGGAGGGTGGGGGTTATTTCACTGTGGTTTACGCAGTGCAACAATAGCCACTGTACAGTGTCACTTTAAACCAGTACAAAAAATGACATGCAATGCTTTTTGGGCCATAATCAAACACATAGCAGAAAAGACTAACATTAATATGTAAAATATCTTTCTACTTTCATTTTAACAGCAGGCCTGACTGAAGTTATATCACAACTGACACTGACATTGTTGTGTGGACAAAAAATATGATGGTACTGTATTATATGTAAAACGCAAAATAACTGCATGATGCAAAAATGAATAGAAGTATAAGACAACAAGATGTATAAGTTCAAATGAAAGCATTTCGTAGATCATTTTTATCAATCATTTCAAATTTTTATTATCTGTTTTCCTGTACTTTTCTAAAGACACTGTTACATGCCCCATAATGTAATGACATGCCATAATAAAAGCAACACTACAGTACTGGAAGCACCTTTTACAGATGAATCTTAACTAATTTCACACACATAGACAACTGTTGGAAAATTATGAAGGTAAAGGTACATTCACTTACAGGTTGTTACGTAGGCAGTCTGTAATGACGGCAGGAGAAATTGTCAAGAAAATAATGTCCTTGGAAATTAATTCTTTAGAGGTTTTTTTTTTTAATCTATACAATATTGTTTAACTTTCAGATGTCTCAGTTATTCAGGCTGTTTACCTATTAATTAACTATACTACTGTATTTTTTTTTTCTTGACTGTAAAAACCTCAGGATGGATGTCATCTTTTTTAGTTCTTACAATCGTATGATTAAAATATGCACCAAATTCAAATGTCCCTTTGAAATCCCACATTTGTATGTGCTTGTTAGAAAATGTGAAGGAATATTAACATACGTAAAATGTGCTGTATGGACTACATTAAGTGGAATTATTCTTTTTTTCCCCTTTGCATATAATGAAGACACCAATAAATAACAGCTTTCATGTATGGAAAGATTAGATACAGATGTTTATACAGCTGTTAGGTAATCATCAAAATCTAGTTACTCATTTCAAAGGTGAGCACCTTTGGGTTGTGAAATCACTGCATCATTTTATTCGCTACTTTTTTGGAAATTTTCAGGGCTCATGACATACATGTAATATAAATACAAGAACCCATGAAATGGCGGAGGGGGGTTTAACGCTATCTGTACAGTCTTGAATGTGACAAAAAACATGAATTCAACATATATCATACACCAAAATCAACATATACATCACGTACAGTACCATATTTTTTAACTAACAGATAAATGTTGGCATCATGTTTCTATGTTTATCATGATTATCGACATAATATGGAAGTAATATCAGTAATTCTTGTCTAACATTTCCTTGTGTCTGTGAGATTCTTCTCTAACACTGTTCAAATGACTTGTGTGCACATTTAACAGTTTTGTACAGACCTTTTGAGGGTGACTGTGTATTAAGAAGAAAAAAAAATCAAAATATGAGGTCCACAGGCACATTTTTGGAAAAAAAAAACAATATGTATATTGGTGAGTCTGATAGTCCAGCATTTCCATTACATGTGCTGTCAATAGTGATCGTTTGAAAACATGTATAGAGTTAAAGTCAAGAGAGACCCAGTGGGCCACATACTGTTTTTGTTTTGCTGTTCCAAAAAAAAAAAAAAAAAATGTCATGTTTCTTTTTTATTCATACCGTGTCAAGCAAGTGCTATATGGTAAAACTTACCAATTATACACTATTAGTTCAAGTGAAGTGTACAAAGGAGGACAGCCATTGCTAACATATAGACAGCTCTTTTGTTTGACAAATAAAAAGACATCTGTGAAAAATCTTTTGATTTCCGTCTATCTCTTTTTCTTGTGTTATGCCTTCACTAATGTTTTGGAGAAAAAAAAAAAATAGAACTCTCCTGTTGTTGTTTGTTCCAGTACATGATTTGGTATGCAGCTTGTGTTTTTCACTTGCAGTGATTGCTTTCCTCCTTCTCCCAAGCTATTCTTTGTTCAGGATCGCACAAGATACAGCCTATGAATGTGATGTCAGATCATATACTGCTTATGGCACTTCATGTGAAGGGAAGGAGAAAAAAAGCAGAAGAATTCTCCAGGAGATGGCCAGATATGCCCAACTGTGATGTCTAGCATTGAATTTGTAACCTCAGTGCCACAATACATTTTAAAGAATGAGATAGAGATTTTTTTTTTTTAAAGAACTATGCAGCTTGTTTCTGGCACAGGATAAAAATAATAGTGATACATAAAATAAAAATGGTATGTTTTACTTTTTACTGTTTACTTTTTTATTGAAATTTTCTCTCACAATTTTGACTCTTTTTCTTGCATTGCAAGATATAAACTCAGAATTGTTAGATAAATACAGAATTCTGCAATGTAAACTCATAATTACAAGATATAAATGTACATCAGAATTATGAGATATCAGAATTGTGAGCTTTAACCTCAGAATTGCGAGAAACAAAGTCTGCATTGTCTTTTTTTTATTCCATGGTGGAAACACAGTGACAGTTTTTTTTAAAAGCATGCATGATCATCATGTGCATCCCATGCAATCTTCTCTTTCAGGGAAAATTGCTAATCTTATAAATGTTGTATTGCAAATGCAATAGATTATGTGGATAAAGAGAAAGCACGTAGAGTTGTATGATGTTTCTGACAATGCATCTAATAGACTTTATACAGCTGTCTTACATGCTTGAAACCCATGCAAGAAGAGATTTGTATGGGTGTTTTGAGACCTGAAATCTAAAATCAGCACATTTCTGAGCACAATGGCACGAGATGTTAGCATGAGGCTATTGTACATTTCTGATTGTGCTGTTGGATTATTAATGCACATGAGTGATTGCTAGGAAACCGTTCCTTTGCCAGCAGAAGGCATGAGGTGCCATCAGCAAAAAGCAGGAAAAGGGAAAAGGAGGATATGTGATAGCAAACATGCTGGGATCTCTTCCATACTAAAGGTTATCCTGCTTCATTTTGATTATCCCGTCGCTAATTAGAATTACTTTCAGAATAACAGCTGATTGCTTCTGCCCATGGAATCGTTCAGTGAAGGCGATCAGTCTTAAGATTGATACACAGCTGTGTACTACACATGCAGATCACATACTAACAGAAGATTAAAGTCTTCAATCAATAGATCATAGGTCTTGGAGATCTCTGCATTCAGTAGTTTGGTGCTCATTCAAAAAATCTTACACGTTGAGAAGAGTGAAGAGTCATCTGAATGGTCTACACTTACATGAAATGAAGACTGTACTCATAATAGTTTTCTAAAAAAAAAAAAATATTTTAGTTATGTAAGGTGTACAGGATAATCCAACGTGATCTCACACTAATATTTTATGAGGTGGCGATTTTGTATGATTCAAATCGTACAAAAACATACCTTTTTTTTTAAGAAAGAAAATAAGCATTACGATCCAAGTAGCTATGGAAAAAAAAAAACAATACTTCATACACAAGATGGAAAGATAGTAATTTTAAAAAAAAATCTTTGTCTATGGGTGCAGGTAACATGAAGAAAGAGTAGGCCTACACATTGTTTATTTACATGTATTTACCAACATTGTACCTGTACAAAGCTGGTTGAAAATCTGTGAACTCATCCATTTAAAGCACATAAAGAACATCAATGCTAGCTGATGCCAGCTGAAGAACTTAAAATCAGCGAATTATCATGTCTCTTGCAAAGTCTTCCAGACACTATTTTCACAGTCTTCCAGACATTTTCACTAATCTGTGAAAATGCTAGTCATATACCATAAATGCTTCTTTATTCTGACTTACACTATATTGCCAAAAGTATTCGCTCATCCATCCAAATAATTGAATTCAGGTGTTCCAATCACTTCCATGGCCACAGGTGTATAAAATGAAGCACCAAGGCATGCAGACAGCTTCTACAAACATTTGTAAAAGAATGGGCTGCTCTCAGGAGCTCAGTGAATTCCAGTGTGGTACTGTGATAGGATGCCACCTGTGCATCAAGTCCAGTCATGAAATTTCCTCACTACTAAATATTCCACAGTCAACTGTCAGTGGTATTATAACAAAGTGGAAGCGATTGGGAATGACAGCAACTCTGGCTGCGTAAAATGACAGAGCAGGGTCAGCGGATGCTGAGACGCATAGTGCGCAGAGGTCGCCAACTTTCTGCAGAGTCAATCGCTACAGACCTCCGAAGTTCATGTGGCCTTCAGATTAGCTCAAGAACAGTGCGTAGAGAGCTTCATGGAATGGGTTTCCATGGCTGAGCAGCTGCATCCAAGCCATACATCACCAAGTGCAATGCAAAGCGTCGGATGCAGTGGTGTAAAGCACGCCGCCACTGGACTCTAGAGCAGTGGAGACGCGTTCTCTGGAGAGACGAATCACGCTTCTCCATCTGGCAATCTGATGGACGAGTCTGGATTTGGCGGTTGCCAGGAGGATGGTACTTGTCTGTAGTGTTGTTTTTGGCAGCCTGTTTTAATTTTAGTTTTAGTCTAGTCTTTGTGTGAAGCTGTCATTTTAGTTTTTATTAGTTTTAGTCACGTTCATACTCCTTTTAGTCTAGTCAAGTTTCAGTCAACTAAAAGTCTGAGCATTTTAGTCTTATTTTAGTCAGAATTATCCATGACTATTTTCGTCTCGTTTTAGTCGACGGAAACTGATGACATTTTAGTCTAGTTTTAGTCGACGAAATCTGATGACATTTAGTCTAGTTTTAGTCAATGAAAATTGTATTTTAGTCTCTTTTTAGTAATGCAATTCTATTTAACCCAGTCAATACAGTATAAATACCTAGTAGTATAAATGAAACCAAAATTTTCTTTTAGCCAAACCCATTTCAAACAAGGTTATCTTATTATATTATTGTTACCTTATAGACTCAAGAATACATCCATTCCAGACACGGAAGACGCTCTGATTTGAATTTACAATATTTATTTTACCAACCAGACATGTTAGAAGTACACACGTATACATTTTCTCCCAAAGACAAACCCCGGCTGGCTGGCCGGCCGGCCATCGGTACTTTGTTTGTTGTCGTCTTCTAAATAATGCCGCGAGTGGGGCTTGAGGAGGTGAAGTCGCCTGCGTCTGAGACACAGGAAACAGAAATACTGCAAAATAATAATAATAATAATAACGCAACTAAACAAGACGAAATAACGTTATAACATTTCGTTTCGTCTCGTTTTGGTCAACGAAAATGAAGACATTTTAGCATAGTTTTTATTTTGTAAAGCACATTTAGTCTCGTTTTTATTCGTCAACAATATTGCATTATACATTTTAATTATAGTCATCGTCACATGACCAGCATTTACGTTTCGTCTAGTCTCTTTCGTCACGTGATAAAGGTTCGTTGACGACGATATTTAGTCATAATTTTCATTGACGAAAGCAACACTACTTGTCTGACTGCGTTGTGCCAACTGTGAAGTTTGGTGGAGGGGGTATTATGGTGTGGGGTTGTTTTTCAGGAGCTGAGCTTGGCCCCTTAGTTCCAGTGAACTGAACGCTGAATGCTTCAGCATACCAAGAGATTTTGGACAATTCCATGCTCCCAGCTTTGTGGGAACAGTTTGGGGATGGCCCCTTCCTGCTCCAACATGACTGCGCACCAGTGCACAAAGCAAGGTCCATAAAGACATGGATGAGCGAGTTTGGTGTGGAAGAACTTGACTGGCCTGCACAGAGTCCTGACCTCAACCCGATAGAACACCTTTGGGATGAATTAGAGCGAAGACTGCGAGCCAATCCTTCTCGTCCAACATCAATCAGTGTCTGACCTCACAAATGTGCTTCTGCAAGAATGGTCAAAAATTCCCATAAACACACTCCTAAACCTGTGGAAAGCCTTCCCAGAAGAGTTGAAGCTGTTATAGCTGCAAAGGGTGGGCCGACATCATATTAAACCCTATGGATTAAGAATGGGTTGTCACTTAAGTTCATATGTGTCTAAAGACAGATGAGCGAATACTTTTGGCAATATAGTGTATCTGTTGCAAGGTTGTTTTGATGCCCACAACCCTGCAAACAAGCCTGCACTGGCCCTTTACGGGCCCACTTAGGGCTAGTCTAAGGACCCCCAGCGGGCTGCCAGCGCAGGGCCTCTGAGACTTTGCTCATTGGCAAAACGTTGGCCCCTTAGCACTGGCCCTACACGGGCAGCCCTTACTTAGCCCCCAGGAAGCCCTCACTAGGCCTACACAGGGCCTGCGCTATTAATCTACAACAGGGGTGCCCAACCCTGGTCCTGGAGATTTACCTTCCTGCAGAGTTCACTTCCAACCCTGATCAAACACACCTGTTTGTAATTATCAAGTGTATTTTGTAGCTAGATTGGCAACTTCCCCACCCCTTTTGAGACTTTTTTTTCAAGAGTTTAGGGACAAATATAGCAACTTCTTGGACAAACCTTATCTAAGTTCTCATCTTGTCTCTATCTCTATATTCATCTTTATATAGATCAGTGAATTTGCTATTATGATGTCACCTAGTGACATTTAGCTACTTCAATTGAAAGCAGTTGGCAACACTATTCAGTTGTATTTGACCAGGGTTGGAGCTGAACTCTGCAGGAAATATAGATCTAGGAGCAGTTAATTTGTTGTGTGCCTGTTTCACTTTAAATACTATTCAGCTACTATAACTTAAGTCTTTGGGAAAAACAGTTATTATACATCTGAAATGGATGCAGTCACCACATAACTAATGTCTATATTGTCAAAAATGTACAGTAGTCAAAGGGATTTCAAATCAATGGATTTATTAAATACAAAATAGAAAACATTCAATTCAGGTTAATACAGCTACATATAGCCAAAAATATAAATACACAAAAGTACAAAAGAAAGCAAATAAAGCAATGTAAGATTGTGAAAGCTGATGTGTGTGAATAGTCTTATCTATAGTACATCAGTGTCCAAAGCTGAAGTTGGCTGGACTCTTCCTAACCAGGAACAGTCACAAATAGTCCAGACTATGGTCTCGTGTCAAAAAAGAACTTTAAATCCATATTCAAACTGGACCATGATGTGGTAACTTTACCAATAAAGAGTCCTTCTAAAATGTATACAAATACACTCTCAAACTCTTAGCATCAGTCCAAACATAGGCCATACATACATTTAACATCTCTGCAAAAACATCAGCAATGTTTGTTTTTTTTCTGTTTAAAAGTGTACAACTCCTTTAGACTGGGCTTGAAATTACACATTTCCCAACCAGGACACAGCACAGTGTGTTCAGCAGGTGAGCCATGCTGGCTACTGCTGCTTGCTATTGCTAACTCCCTCTACCCACATGGCTTTACTTAAGGAAACCTAAAACACCCTAGCACCCCTAGTGGTAAGGAAGAAAACTGCCCACAAAATTCTTATTAACAGGCTCATGTCAGTTGCACCTCAAATATGGCTCGTGAGATCCACTTTCCTGCAGAGTTTAGCTCCAACTTTGATCAAACTCACCCACCTGTGATTTTCTAATGATCCTGAAGACATGCTCAGCTGTGTTTGATTAAGGTTAGAACTAAACTCAGCCAGATTTGAGGATCCCTGGCCTGTATGAAACAACAGGTTCTGAAAAGGTGTCTTTTGGTTTGAGCCATTCCAATTCAATTGAGTGACTAAAGAATGGTCAGTCAATGTTAGTATTCTCCTAGTTGCATTATAGGGCTGCCTACACACAACCTGCATGGGCCCAAAGGTACAAAAGTTGCTCTGGGCCTAGCCCACACTTGGCCATCATGGGATTTATGTGGGTAGTCCCATAGTGTGGGCTGCTCACAAAGAGCCCATGGTGAGCCCAAAACTGTGGGAATCACCTGGGCAAGCCTGCACTGGGCCTGTTTAGGTTTGGTGTGGGCTGGCCCTAGTCCACCGTGCCCGCAAAAAGCCAGCATGGCCCTCGCAGGAGCATGTTTGCAGGGAACAGGCAGCAGATACAGTCTCATGAGGAACCACAGAAGAAGCCTTCAATTCAGTTTCAATCAGATGTTACAGGGTTCCTCCTATATAACGTTTAGATGGAGAGGACTAGCTAAGATCTGAGATTTTTTTTTTTTTTTTTGTGGGATCTGTGGGATGTCCTGAGCTTTAGACTTTTGGGACTCCAAGTTTAGTCTGAAGCTCTCCTAGGTCTGTGATTAATACTCAACTCTGTCAAGCCTTCACTTCCAATCTGTGTATTTTCTCAGCTGTATATGTTAGGAGGTTTATAAAAGTAACAGATGACAGGGGCTGTTGACACTGTATTGTGTGTCTCTCTTGACCATGTCAGACTGTGTGTTTGAGTCTCAAACAATAATGTCTTCTGACTGGAAGAAAATCTTTGATTGTTTACCTCTTGAAAGAACACTAGATGCCTGGAGAGTGAGTGTTTAATTTAGCACACCCTTAATCCTCAGCATACTGTTCACAAAAGCACACAGATGAGAAGATACTTGGAAGCTGGAAGAAGTGATTTGAATGTATTTATAAACCTGTACAGATTGCATTTGAGGTTACATTCATATTGGTATGACTAACTCTATCTCTCTCTCTACCTTCCTCTTCTTCCTTCTTGAACATATGCTGGGATGTTGTTTTTTGTTTATACAGCATGAATATTCCATATCTGTTTGGAATGCAGTGTTAGTTTACTACTGTGCTGAGCCACTCTGGCAAGAAGCCACCCTGTGTGTAAAACAAACATTTCAACAAGCAGATATTACACATGCAAATGTGCCTGAGCTAGTGAGCAGAAGAAATGCTATGCTTTTGAGAAACAGTACTATTCAGCCCTCCACTTTTTGGTTTCATAACAAAATATATCTGAGCAACAATTACAGAGCTGAGCATGGGAATGGCAGTGTGTGCAATTTTAAGGTCACTAAACATGACCTTAAATGTCAGATGCAAGAACCATTTCTTCTTAGTGTGAGGAATATTTTAATAACCTAAAGAACCTTTGGTGCAATGGAAATGTTCCATAGAACCACAGATTCCAATAAAGAACCATTTATTTTTAAGAGTGCAATATTACAGCACCACTGGAATAAGTGTTTGCAAACTATTACAAACTGCACCACCTATTGATCAAAAGTTGTAAATATGGAGATAACTATTGATTGCTCAGCATGTAATTATGCTTTTAAGAGCTGTTGACTGAAAGGTTTTTTGGGGGGAACCCAAAATGGTTCTTCTTTTTTTTTTTTGGAACCTTCTTAAGGATTCAGGCCTTAAATCACAACAGTGTAAGTGTATTTTTCTTCCATGCAAGTGGACTCATACTGTAACCCTTGTCAAGTCATTAAGATGTTCTGATCATTTTTAACCTCTACATGTTTTCAGTGATTCTCACAAAATTTCAGTTTTGCCGAGGTGGCTTGCTTTTTCCTGATTAGCAGCTTTGCCATCAACTTTGTTAGTGATTTTCAAAAGATTTGTAAGACCAACCCCAAAAAGACCACCAAGAACGTTCAGGCTTATGCTACTATCATCATGTCATCAAGTATCAGTGTGAGCACAAAGAGTGTCCAATTCAACTGTCTGTCTTAAAGGTATGCAGTTATACAGTGACTTTCAGAGAGCAATTCTGCATTTATCCATGTTGATTACAATGCCATCTGTTCCTCTACCCACACTGCAAAGAAAATACATTTGACTAAATGCTTGTGGCAGGCATTCTGTACAAAACCAATGGACAAACCACATCTGCTGCTCCAAAAAGCCTTTCTATTATTCCACAGGAAAGCATTTGGGGAAAATCTCCTAATGCTGTTTTGGCATTGGTCGAGGCCTTTCTTCTGGAACGGCCCAGGTACTAATTAAACTCTTTAAGAGCTTTCTTTTTCAGCTTGGCCAGCATGGCTCATCATAATCTACAAACTCTTATGTTAATTAAATGTGGTGAAAACAACTTTAAGGCACCCCCACCCAATGGTATTGTTGTATATATTTACTTTGGCTGAATCTTTTGCACTGTTGTGGCCAATTTAAGGCCTTAAGGTCAATAAAGGGGAGCTTTGAAACAGCCAAAAGGGATATATTATACAGAAAACATTTAAATTTCCTAAACTAAAGCTTTTAATTAATGAATCACATATACATTTACAGGTACACTGGAAGAACTAAGTGACACATGACCTAAAGATATTTTACGATTTGCTTAATAGCATTTTAGCTCTGCACACATAAGACCTTAATACAAACATGCTCTATAATTATTTTATTTATATCACATATGAGCCAAATTTATTTTATTTTTTTCCTCCCTGTGGTTATACAAAAAGAAAACTAAATTAATTCCATCAGCACCAGTCCCTTTCATTTTGTTCTGCTTCCTGCTGTGTGATTGGCCATTTAATACCACCCCCCTCCACCACCAATCTCAGACAGGATAAGTGGGTGTTTAGAGGTGCAGGGAAACTAGTGTTTAATGAACAAAATTCTGCTTCTTTTTCCAACTCATTTTAAATTCATCTTAAAAATAAAGAGTAACTATTTGTTCTTACATTTTACAGACAATATTTATTTCGCCACGTGCATCACATTGGAAGGCTGAAGTTAAAATAGTCAGAAAGGATCTTTTAATCTGAACATGTCCCTCTCTGATTCCCATTCTAATATTTAGAAAGCTAGCATGTTAAAATTCAGAAAATAAGTCTAGCCATTACAAGTCATTTATGCATGAAGTACTCTACAAGTCAAAACATATTTGAATTTTTAAAAATAAATTTGGCAAATTAGAACAGGAAAATTACATGATGTGATGAAAGAACATTTACATAAGCACACTTCAAATGGCGCAGGGAGAACACTTTTATGAGAGAACAATATATCATCGAATGTCAGAAGTAAACAATAACTTCAACTCATTACAAATTAATAAAATGTTACATACTGTATAACGATACACTTAAAAGTGCATGCAGATTAAGCTTTCCTATTCACTGTGAAAACATACTCTTTTCCCACTGTGGATTTCTTTGAAATGTTTTATCACAAAATGGACTGGAGAGATAGAGCTACAGTATGGCGACCCCACACTGATTCTGTGCATTCTGACATGTTGGACAGCTGAAAAGACTGTAAAGTGCCATAACAAACAAAATGATAAACAGAAAACAGCTTTGTTGACTCATAAATGCAACCCTGACCCCATAAAATTGTCTCTGGAGCAGTTTATTATTGAAGCTTCAAGGAGAGTTCCTGAGAATGTCAAGAGTATCAATATGGCAAATTCAGTAATTGACCCCACTGTCTCAGGTTGGGAACAGAATGCCATTTATCAACATGATGACATTTGCAGAGAAGCTCGCTCTCTTCATATCTCTCCCTCTACAGCTACTGTATATGGCTTGCATTCCAATGATCTTTAAAAGGGCCAAAGCTTACATGATGATATCCAAAAAATTTCTGCCAGATTATATCAGGACAGATATTTAGGGTGATACCTGTCAGATAAGGATGTTTTCTGAATCCGTCATTAATCATTCATTTTCATTATTAATTCAGCAGAAAAAGTTGTTCTGTAAAGTTGCTTACATTTTTATTGTTTTTTACAGAATTATTCTGCCGTTTTTATTTAATAAACGAATCACAGTGGCCACAGCAGAATTATCTGCACATTATTTGGCACAGGTTTTACATCAGATATCTAAAAATCTATCTAAAATTGCTAATGTGGAACAATGAGTAAATTACATAAAAATGATTTCTGATTCTTTTCTTTAAAAAAAGAAGAGCAATATAAGCCACAACAATATAGGCCAACACTATAAATACAAGACAAATGTTATCTATGAGAACAGCTGACAGATCTCAGTGCATATGCAAAATAACCCCTGGAGGTTTCTTATTCACACATTCAGCGCTATCACTGAGATGGGATATATCATTTTGAGTGATGTGCTTGTACTTTGTGTGTTGCACACTAAGATATCTCTGGACCTCACTGATAATTCCCTCCACATCCATCTCCGATGACAACCTACGTGATGTTTACAGATGAGTTCGTTGTGAGGTAGTCCTAGAGTTTTTGTGAAAGTTAGAACTGCATGATAATGTAATCATAACATCTGAGATGTTATGGTGTTCTAAGTACATGGTGTGCCGCTTTTCGTTATTGCAGATTATTTTCATATTACTGTGAGAGCAAAAGCCTTTATGAACAGAAAAAGCAAGAAGCACAAATAGCCAGACGTTGCGACAATCATATAGTATTATAATTACCTTGTCTTCTGGGAGTCATTGACAGAATCAGGCCGACTTTGTACACAGAATGCAGATCTTAATGCCACTTTGCAGCACCTTTACACATTGAAAGTGGGTCTAATGTGAAAGCAAATATTAATTCTTCTTGCAGACTGAAAGAGGTATCCTTGACCAAAATACTACGATGGTACCAAGATTGGTGTGCCATGAGGATGAGATGGATGCACTTAATGGAAACACTAGACCTATTTCAAATGGAAAATTACTAGGGGTGACCCCGAATAGTCGAAGATTCTATGCTTCGAAAGGAGGAGCCTGATTCGACTACCAATCTCACAGTCGAATATTCACGGTGTGTTATGATCATGCCATTTTGGCTATATGGCAGTGCTCAAATATCTGATTTCACATAGAACTACCTGTTTTCTCCTAATAAGTTAATATACAGCCTATTAAAATAATGCTGTAAATAAGAATCTGAAAAGAAGCTTTAAATAAATATTTTAACGTGCGTGAATAAATCCAACCACCCCCTACAGATCAGTGTTGCCAACTTAGCAAGTTTGTTGCTAAATTTAGCAACTTTTCACACTACCCTAGCAACTTTTTCTTCCAAAAGCACCTAGCAACAAATTTAACTATTTTTAACATTTATTTGGCAATTTTTTAGCAACTTTTGATAAATGACTCAAACGATGAAAAGGCACACAATTTCCATCTAAATTACACAAAATGAGTAAACCAAAGATGCATAGCAGTACACACATCACATGAATTAAGTTAGCTGCTATTTGCAATTGGTCAATTTGATGATAATAATTGAACAATTGTTCATTTATGATACACCTTAGCTTGTACCTGCGATTGTTGATCAGTTAGTGCACTGTAAGAAAAATATAGAGAAAAATGGAAAAGGTACTAGTAATTTTTCAGGACATTATGTGTTATTCATTATCCGTTGTAACCTTGTAACCTGAAAACACAAAATACAATGGGTAATTTAAAATGCAGGTAAAAATTCCTTATTAATTCCTTAATATTAACATAGTAGATTGTGCCCTATTTTTACAGACTTTTCTTAGAGTGTAGCACACTAACTAACTACTAATACACTGCTTAAAACTATAACTGTTCAGAATGTGTAGTTTTATAAGGTTATTAGCCAATAAAAACTAAATAATTTTAATGGTTCAAAACTGTGTAAGTGTTCAATAATTCAGTGGTGTATTTAAAAATACAGTTATTTATATTTTAATATTATATTAGGCATTTATATTATTTTACAAACAAATCTAAATTAACATACAAAATGTTTTTTTTTTGCTGAGATTTGATGTAGTGACACATTTTTGCGTCGTAATTACACAATGATGTCATCGCGCAATGACATCACAACGTCATTTAGCAACTTTTGGCAACAAATCGACCTTCCTTTAGCAACTTCCCCTGAAAATTAGTTGGCAACACTGCTACAGATTTAAGTTTCACTTTCCACAATCAGTGACTGACAGAGGAGCATTTTGACCGCAGGGATTTAAATCTTTAAAGACTCAAATTGACACAGGCAGAGTGAAAGACTGGATTTTTACGATCAGGTAGGGTACAAGTTAGGGGTGTGCGATAAGACGATTTTTGATCGTGGACGATAAAAATGTCTCCACGATCTGCTTTTGAAGAAATATCGTAGTATCGTCCTACAGCACACATTCTATCAGTTGCAGTTCTGGCGCCTTCGTCTCAATACTGTACAACGCCATATACATTCACATCAAATTTTAACTCAGTGGTAGAGCTACTTTCACAGGACACTGCACTTATTCGCAATCACAAAAGTTACATTATTTGCATCTGCTTTAAAGTCTTTAAAGCTTTTTCTGAGCGCATACACCTAAAAATCCTGTCAAAAAGTGCCTAATTACTGAACTAAGTTATCTTTTGCGCTAATACTGTCAAAACACACAAGGCTTACATGTAGACTCAGTTGGTTACATCTAAAATGAAAGTAAACAGTTGAGAGAAAAACTGATGCATGCCTGTATATTAGGTGCCTGCAGGTCATTCTGCAGACTGTTATTAAAGGGATAGTTCACCCTAAAATTTTATTTCTGTCATTATTTACTCACTCACATGATGTCCCAAACCTGTAATAATCTCTTTCTTGTGCTGAACAAAGAATATAATTTGAAGAATGTGGGTTACCAAACAGTTGCTGGTCCACATTGACTTTGATAGTAGGAAAAAAAATACTAAATGGAAGTAACTGAGGACCAGCAACTGTTTGGTTTTCCACTTTTTTCAAAATAGCATTTATGTTCAGCAGAAGAAAGAAACTCATTCAGGTTTAAACAACTTTTGAGTGAGTAAATGATGGTATAAAAATAAAACACTATGACAGAATTGACAGACACATGACAGAATTTCAAGTTTTGGGTGAACTATTCCTTTAACGTTAATAAAACAAAACCCAAAGAGAAAAATCACTCACTACTCTTGACTGAAAAACTTTAATACAGTTGCTTTAATAGGAATCAGTCTATATAGTATTTTATTTTTATATTTGTTCATTAATTTTTTTGAATGCTCCTACTAAATACACCCATTGTACCTGAAAATAAAACAGTTTTATTTGTATATTATGTGTATTTGTAATGTGTATCATTATACTTATTTTTTAATAACAAAGATAAATTAATGACAAGGATTTTTATCTTTGCCCTCTTTGGCCTAAATGTATGCCATTCTTTTTTATACTGTTACCTTTAAAAGCTTTGTCTTTATAGCCTAATAGGGAAATTGGTTTGGCTGTAATGCTCAGAGAACTTGCAAAATAGTAAAACCAACATGACAAAGAATCGTGATAAAATCGTGAATCATGATATTTCTAAAAAAAAAAAAAAATCGTGATATGATATTTTTGCCATATCGCCCACCTCTAGTACAAGTGATTTCAGAACATTTCAGCCGGTTTATATATATTGTGTAGCCTATATTATTTATCTCGTGTAAGATGTATTTGGTTGAGTTATGCTGCAGTACAGCGCTTCATTGTACGATGATTATCTCTTCAGCGCGCAGTGCGAGCAGTACAAACAACAATGCAGAATATTAATAACTATGACTGGGACTGTCATATACATTATAGTGAGAACACTATTATAACAAAACGCTGTGCATTTTTAGAGTTTAGTGTTTCTTCACGTCGTTGCGTGAAGAACGCGTCCACAAAAGAGGTTCATTCAGAGCTGCACAGACGTTCATATGTATTCAGGGCATTTTGTGCAGATAGCCTATAAGTCTTAATATTAACGTTATGTTGTATAAATAACGAAGCGTATTCTATATGAGATAAATGATGAGTTAAATCCCATTGTTTAAAAACCTGCTACCAAATGCTTATTCTACTGGTCATCTTCGATGCGCAGCTCTAAACAGAAATGCAGAACATTATTAACTACTGTCATAAACGTACGTTATAATGAGAGCACTATTGTAAAAAATGTTGTGAATTCTTAGGGTTTCGCTGATGTTTAATGTTAACTATCTTTTAATCAAAACATAACCCTGCTGAAAAAAACAATAGAACCCTGCCCAAAACACAATAGAAAATGTAATGGATTTAATGGTTATAATGGGAATTGTATTGGTTTTAATGGAAACTATAATGTGTCTACTGGTATGTGATGGATTCTATTGGTGGGATGTTAAATCCTATTGGGAAAATGCCCAAAACACACTACAAAAAGGAATTCTGTAATGGTTTTACTTGAAAAAGATAATGGTTCATAATGGTATTTTAATGTAAACCATTTCTGTGATGGTTTCTATTGGGTTTCTATTGTTTTTCTATTGTTTTTTTTTTTTTTTTAGCAGGGACATTATTTACCCCTTTACATTATGTGTATCTGCGAGGCGTCTGTTACACATTTTTCCTGTGTGTTAACGTCAGTAGCTAATTATGACTGTCGAATGTATGACTTGACTGTTAGTAATGTATTTTGCCCCGCCCTCAAACATATGATTCGACTATCCGTCGACTATCGGCAAGATTCGAAAATTCCGATTCGACTATGAAAATCCTTAGTCGAGGACACCCCTAGAAATTACAGAATAATGCCAGAAGCATCTTTGGTGGCGTTCTGCAGTGAGGAATCATCATGAACATGCATTTGAACTATCTTCAATGGCTATGCAAAATATTTCGTATAAGATCACCTTGATGTCCTATAGAAGATACATTATTCATACATCCATTAATGAGCATTCTGATGTTCGCTGACATTTAGCAGGTGCTTTTTATCCAAAGCAACTTAAAATACATTGCAGAAACAATCCCCTATGGAGCAACCTGAAGTTAAGTGCAATGCTCAAGGACAAAATGGGACGCAATAGGAGCTGCAATTTTAGTCTTTTATTTACTCTCAAACATCCTCATCCTCAACGTCCTTCAACCTAAAATCGAATCACACCATTTTGAAAACCTCTTCTGAACATGTATGCTAACATTTATATAAAAAATATGTTTTAGTGTCATGTGTATATTTACTGTGTAATAAAATATCTTGAGCTTTTGCCTCATAAATGAAATCATATGACCCTTTAACTCACTGAGTGAGTTACAAGTTCATTTCGAAGCTCACTTCTAGCTTCATGTTAAATTACTGTCCTTGAGTTTAGAGGTTAAAAGGGTTATAATTACAATAATAAAATGGAGAAAATGCTGTTACAGTATTAGAGCAGATTTCATATTATTCACCAAGGACACAAAATCTCATTTGTCAATGTCTAAGTTTATTTAGAATTTTCAAAAGCTCCCTTGTTGAGTGTTTACTCTCATGGATTCAAGACACCATAAATATAATATGAGATATTCAGTAAGGGTCATCTATAGATGTACATGTCTGAACTGATATAATGAAGGAGGATGAGCTAGGTCTTAGAAAACCTGATCCAATTAAAAAGATTAATTAAAATGAACGTATTGAGAAAGTAAAACAATAAAATAGGCACCAGCAGAGATCCAGAACTACCTCACATAACGACACTTAGATGTATAGGTGATGAATGCCATTTGTCTTCCAGTTGTCCTGTAGGCATCTAATGCTATGCGAACATTTCTCTCTCCCTTTCTCTTTCCTTCTCTCTCTCACTGCCATCGACATGCATGCTGCTCCATGCTCTCTTTGGAACCAATTAAAATCACATAATATAAAAAAAAAGATACTGAATGTGGCATCTGTGAGTGCAGCACATTGTAAAATGAATGATGAGGTTTGGTATTTACATACTGTGAACCAATAGCATCATAAAAGAATTGCATCTGTTAGCCTGCCCAAGGACATCAAAATGGTTTTAATGATACTCCAGAAAAAATCATGAGGCATAAAATGTAAAGTCAAAAAGACATCAAGTCTAATATTATGATAATCAAGCTCTGCAAACAAAGTCTCGCTGTATGTCCAAGATTCATATTACTTGTTTGTGCATTCATTACTTTCAACTGTGCAAATGCAAATTTTATAAATCAAATTTCCAACTACATAACATGACAGAAATAAGAAGCAAGTATCTAAAACAACTGAATAGTCAAGGCACTATTTGTAATTCAACAGGCAGTGTCAGCAGGTTTTTGGAAATGGCCTGAATTTAAATCCTCTTGAATATAAATGTATATTCAAATTGACCATGGATATCTACAAAATAAAGTTATAACCAGAAAATACATTAACTCTGGATATTACAATGCTTTTATAGGTGACTCAGTGTGTAACACTGTCGCCTTATGGCAAGAAAGCCCAGGATTTTTCTGGGTGCCCCAAGTTAACCCCCAATCCAAAGACATGCATAAATAAATTGTATGTAGGTGTGAATGTGTGTACACTCTTAATGATAAAGATTATTTACTGGATCTATGGTTCCATGAAGAATCTATTTCATTCCAAATAAGGTTATTTATAGTGGAAAATGGTTCTTTAGATTAAGAAAAATATTCATCAAACTAAGAAAAAAATGCTTCTTATAACATCTGTTCACTTAAAGGTTCTTTAGGAAACCAAAAATGGTATTGCTGCAAAAAACGCACCTTTTGGAACCTTTATTTTAGGGGTGTATACCTGCGATCACTGTTGGGAAGGTTACTTTGGAAATGTAATAGCTTACAGATTACAAGTTACTTTATTTGAAATGTAATAAGTAGTGTAACTATTTAAATTACTTTATTAAAGTAATGTAACTGATTACATTTGATTGTTTTTTATTACTTTTCTAAATTTCTAATGAATGTTTTCAACTGTTAATCATTTCGAAACATTTAAAGCAGGTAGGGTTAACCTTACGGTAGTACTCAACACTGATTACTGTCAAACTAAAATCAGGTAACACTTTAGAATACTGATCATTTGTTAATGAATAACTACCCTTGAACAAGTCACTAATGCACTATTAACATTGTAGTAACTACTATTACCTAACAAGAAACTCTGATTATTGATTGAGAAAGTAATAGCGCTCAGTTGAAACTGGTAGTTCATTATTAGCTAATCAATAACTACTATTTTTTATATATATCCTGGAGAGCTACTAAGAACTACTGTATACAGGTTCATAATTAATGTGAATTATGCATAATGTATAATTAATTCTAAATTGAAGATCATGGTAACCCACTAGTAATGACTCAAGAATTATCAAATTCTTCTAAAGGAACTACTAATTACTTGGATCAGTATTCTAAAGTGAAAAGCATCATAACTCCCTACTATTGACTGATGTCATTGTAAGCTTTTGAGATAAATGTAAGGTTTTGGATAGTAATGACTCAAGTGTTACTACATCCTTCTGAAGAAACTACTAATTATTTGGATCAGTATTCTAAAGTGAAGATCACGGGAACTCACTAGTAATGATTTAAGTGTTACCAAATCTAGCAAAATGAATTACTAACCAAAACCTTACAAAAACCTCAAAAGGTTACAATGACTTCAGTAATTACAAGAGCGTTATCGCAATCTTCACTTTAGAATACTGATCCAAAAAACTGTAATTCCTTTAGAAGGATGTAGTAACACCTGAATAACTACTATCCAATACTTTACAAAACCCTCAAAAGTTTACAATGATTTCAGTCATTACAAGGGAGTTATCATGATCTTCACTTTAGAATACTGATCCAAATAATTAGTAACTCTGAAGAATTTTGTAATGTTAGTAGTTCATTTAGAAGGATTTGGTTATACTTGAGTCATTACTAGTGGGTTACCATGATCTTCACTTTAGAATACTGATTTATTAATTTAATTAATAAATTAATTATTCATTATGTATTATTCATATTAATTATGAACCTTTAGTAGTTATTAGGGAGGTATGAAAAAATAATAGTTACTGATTAGCTAATAGTGAACTACCACATTCGACTAAGCACTATTACTTACTAATTCATTAATCAGAGTTTCTTGTTAGTTACTAGTAGTTACCAGAGTGCTAATATTGCGTTACTCATGTGTTCTTGTGTAGTTATTCATTAATGATGGAACAGTATTCTAAAGTGTTACCTAAAATCCTTCTTCACTCAAATTAAGATTATAAAAATGTCATTTTAAAGCAGAGCCACCACAAAATCTGACTTTAGCAGCTCTTTTGAATTTGAGATCTCTGAGGTTAAATATACAGATTTAAAATCATAAGATTGTCAGACCTCTGTCATGTGTGTCATGTGTTCCCGCCTCTTGTGTCCTTACTTGTTTCATTTTCTGTCCTTGTTTAATGTGATTATTAGTTAATTCTGTTCCAGCTGTGTTTGTGTAATTAGCCTGTGTATTTAAGTTCCTGCCTGTTCAGTTTCATGTCGTCTGGTCTACTCGTTACTCCCTGGTGTTCCTGTCTGTCTCAGCCTAGCCTTGTCTTGCCCTGATGTCTACATTAAAGACTATTATTTTGCATTAATCCTCGTCTTCGAATTCCTCGTTCTTCCCCGTTGTGTGCAC
Source organism: Tor tambroides (assembly GCA_021397915.2). Classification (NCBI taxonomy): domain Eukaryota; kingdom Metazoa; phylum Chordata; class Actinopteri; order Cypriniformes; family Cyprinidae; genus Tor; species Tor tambroides. The sequence continues at coordinate 17,471 of JAFVLL020038417.1, read as the reverse complement.
CGTGACAAAGATATAGTTTAATAGTTATGACACTGTTTTTGAAATCAAATCCTTGCATAGCTATAACAGGAAACACTGGCATCTAACAATGCCTTGGGAAAAAAAAAGTTAATTTAAAAAAATAAAGCATATACATAAACCTAAATTGGAAATAAAACAGTTATTGACTATTCTGTGTCCTAAACTCACGAAATTATGGTGTCTTATATTTTAAAGCAGTCAATGCAATTTGGGAAAGTAATCATATCTGTGTGTAAAAATAATTAGATGTAACCTCCTTTCTACACTGTAAAACTTTACTGTAAATTTACAGGTGTTTTCTAACAGTATTATACTGTATTTTTATAAAACCGTAACATGCTGTATATTTTACAGAATGTCTGTAAATATACAGCAGTTTTCTGTTTTCAGCCCGCTAAATTTGTAATACAGTATCATACTGTAAACGCGTTGCATTGTGGGATTGATTTTCTTTCGCGCTCAATTCAGATGTGATGATGTGATGTGTTGAGAACAGACGAACAGACATTTGTGCCAGTATTACAGGCAAACTTAATTTGTCAGTGGATTTAACTGAACAGAATAATTATTCTTGTTATTGAGATATGCCAGGATTGTGAATTTGTGAGTAACATTAGTATCTAACTTAAGCTTTTGTGAGCTTCGACACTATTTAAGCTGTAGCTGCCTATGACGCAGCAGAAAATGGACGACGCTGCATAAGAAGACGGGGAAATCGATTGCCATCTGAATAATCTAATTTATGCTAAATAGACTTCGGCACTCGAGAAGATGGATAATTATTCGTCTGAGTATTGATAAGGTAAGTCAATCCTTTTTTTGGATCACATTTCTACATGGATTACTTACGTGGTTTGATTTTGGGAACTTCTGCTAAATCCTGAGCAAAAAAAAAAGTCGCTGTTCTCACCTCTTCATCAAGTAACTTTGATTTTGCACATAATACGGACACATTTACCATGTCATTCTGGTAAAAGCACATAACCAAATTATATCTAGATCGTTGTTCTAAATTATAAAATGGGTGATGACCGATATATAAATCCGTCACAGGCATTTGATTCTGCTTAAAACGTCGATTCACGCTTCCTTTAATTCAACAAGAAAAAATAATAAATAAATAACAAATAATACAAAATGATTCACAAAAGATGTTTACAAAAATGTATTGAGGATTCCCTCTTGCAATGGCATATAGACTCAAAGTAAATGTTACACAGACACCGATGTGCTTTTGATTTGTTTTTGTTTTTTTTCGTTTCAGGATGAATAATCTGATGAAGATCCAGTGTTAACGTAAGTGCTTCACGTTTGTACATTTGTAGTCCATGTGTTAACAAAAATGCTATGCTGTCAGTTCTGTGATCGTTCTTTTGAATCAGTGTTATCATTTTGCCAGCACATGAAATCCACAGTCATGTTCCTAATGCTGATTTCAAATGTGGTATTCCTGATTGCTCCAGAAAATTTAAAAAGTACACTGCTTTCAAGGCTCATATATTCAGGGATCACAAAAAGAGGGCCAAGAAGACGTCTGTTGATCAGTTAGGAATTGATGCTTCCACGTTAGTCTGTGACATTGATGTATGTCAAGAAAAGTGTAGTGATTTGAAAAACTTCATTTTACACTTAAAGTCTCATATCAAAGAAGGCACCAGAGTGCCTTGCCCATTTACATGTAATAAAAGCTTTTCCGTAGCATCAACACTGACCTCACATTTATCCAGGAATCATGGAAATTCTTCAGTAGAAAGGCTACGTCCTAATATACTGCAGTTAAACGTTCCAATGCAAAGGCCGCATGGTGAGGAAATCTTTGTGGCTGAACACTCAAATGCAGATTCTGAATTAATTGATTCTGGTGATGATGAAGAGCAGTAGGACATTGCACTGTTGCCAGATAATGCAGATGAATCTCTTTTTTTGAAGAACATGGCACTGTTTTACCTCAGGTTACAGGCAAAGCATATTCTCCCAGCATCTGTAATTCAGACAGTAATTGATGGGCTGCAGGACATCCATGATATTAGCCAGTCGCATTTGCTACACAAGCTACATGAAAAACTGACTGTGCTTGGAATTTCTGAAAATGATATAAAGAGTGTTGTTGATGTTTTGAAAACCGATGATCTTTTTCGGATGTGTAATACCCATCCACTAAAAACTGAAAAGAGGAGAAAATCATTTTATAAAGAGAATTTTAAGTTTGTGGATCCTGTCCCCATCTATCTTGGTCAAAATCAGTCTGGCAAGGAAAGCTTTGCTCAATATATTCCCATTAAGCAAAGCTTAGAAGCTCTGTTCTGCTGTAAATCAGTGATAGAACAACATGAGAATACACGATCTGAAGTCAGGGCAAAAGATATCCTTTACGATGTATGGGATGGCAGAAATATTGAGGAAAATGTGCTGTTTAAAGCTGATACAGATTCATTAGCTTTAATCTTGTATCAAGATGCGTTTGAAGTGGCCAATCCTCTTGGATCTGGTAAGAAAAAGCACAAAATTCTTGCCGTTTACTTGACGCTTGCAAACCTGTTGCCTCACTGTAGGTCAGGCATTGACCATATGCAGCTAGTCCTGTTGTGTAGGGAACACGATTTTAGGTTTTTTGGACAAGACTTGGTCTTTGCCACTCTTGTAAAAGACCTTAAAGACCTTGAGGAAAATGGTGTTGTATTAGCTGATGGAAAACTACACAAAGGTACATTGTGTGCCATAGCTGGAGATAACCTTGGATCTCATTACACTGGTGGCTTCGTTGAAAATTTCAGTAAAAGTAACAACTTTTGCAGATATTGTGAAATTGACCGCCAAACATTTCACTCAGCGCCCCTAACAAAGGCATTAACAAGAACTGTTAAGTCGTATGAGCAGAATCTTAAGGATTTGGATGCTTGGTGGAGCTGAAAGTGCAGTTGGTGTCAAATGAAATTCCCCCTTTAATGACCTGAAATATTTTCACATCTGCCAGCCAGGATTACCTCCCTGTCTTGGACACGACCTTTTTGAAGGTGTTGTGTCATTTGACCTTGCATTGTATATTGATCATCTTGTGAATCAGGAGAAACAATTCACATACACTGAACTAAATCGTCGCATTAACCAGTTCAAGTATCTTGGGAATGATGCACGTGATAAACCGGTTGGCGTAACTCCTGGTACTGGCAAATTAAGTGGACATGCAGTTCAGAATTGGTGCCTGCTCAGGCTTTTACCTCTTTTGATAGGGGAAAAGATTTCCAATCCAACTGAAAATGAGGTATGGCAGTTAGTACTTCAACTCAGACAGATAACAGAACTCATCTGTGCTCCTTCAATTAATGTTGGTCAGATTGCATATTTATCAGTTCTAATAGAGGAGTATATTGACACTCGAAAGATGGCTTTTCCAACTCATCCACTTAAGCCAAAACACCACTACATGTGTCATTATCCTGAACTCACTGATCGTTCTGGTCCACTTATTCGCCTATGGACACTTCGTTTTGAGAGTAAGCATTCTTACTTTAAACAGTGCGCAAGAAAACTGCACAATTTCAAGAACCTGCCTGCTACATTAGCAGAAAGACATCAGCTTCTGCAGGCTTACCTAAGTGCGGGGAGTCCTTTCCCTGAAAATGTTCTGGCAGAGAGAGGGACAGAGTTTCATGTTGATGACTACAATGATGACATTCGAGGATCTGTTGCCTACCTTAACTTTCAGCCAGGGAATACAGTGGCATCCAATGAAGTCACTGTAAAGGGAACACTTTACAAAAAGAACGTGCATGTTGTTTTGCAGAACAATGATGAGGAAATTGTATTTGGGAAGATCCAGTTAATTCTTGTACATGACAATTCCAATGTGTATTTTGTCACAAAGAAATGCCAGTCTTTTTGTCTCATAGACCAGGGCGTCCACTGTTTGACAACACAAGATAAAGGCTACTTGTGCATAAATCAAGACAGCTTCCTGGATTACTATCCTCTGCCTGAATACTCCTTGTGTGGCTTGTCAGTAATAGTTCTCCATCATTCCTTCCCAATTCTAGAATCATGCCTGGATTGAAGGAAGTACTGAAGGAAGCTGTATTGTCGGTGTTGCCAAGCCTATCTCCAGATGTAACCAATCAACTGGTTGAGAAGCTTATGGACCAAGGAGTCGAGGGTTTGGATGATTTGGTTTATGTAAAAGATGACGATATTTCGGAGTTTCTACGACCTATCCAATGCAGAAAACTTCTCAGTGCCTGGAAAATGCAAGGTAAAGAGTTTGATTAAATAAAACTAGGATGTGATAATGTAAACTGTGTTTCATTGCATTGCAGTACTGTTTATGGTTTAACTCTTGAGGCAATAATTGATGGCTTTTTTAATATATATAACCCACAGAAAATCAAAACAGCACTGAGGTACTGCAACCTGTTGAGGTTCTCCCATCGTTTCCCACTGAAAATAACACTACTCCTGGTTCACCTCCTTCAAGCTCATCAAGCACATCAGCAAGCAGTTTATCATCAACCAGTGTGTCACATTCATGGCCTGAAAATTTCATAGTTCTCTGGAACTTGGTGCCAGCAGGAATACAGAGTGCTGTTGAGAATGGTCAGAGACCTTCCCCTGCTGACCGACGACAAATGATTAGAATCCTTGCTGATGAAATGAGAAAACATGACCCAAACCCCACCAGATCACAGTGTCTTTCTATTACTCGCCAAATAGTAAGGAAGTATCCAAAGACATTTGCTGACATGATGGGTGACAGGCAGGTTGGGGGTGAATATGAATCTCTTCTGTCACAGCTGAAAGTACGCATAGAGCATCTGAATCGAAAAAGTACACTAAGTCATCATAGGATCCAAAGTAATGACACTGGAACCACTAGAAAAAGAAGTTCCACTGACTCGTATGGTTGTACAAGATGGCAGCCTGCTCTTCCACCTGGTGAAAGTTACGACAGTCTTGAAGTGAAGCGTCAGAGGATGGAGGAGATACATCTTCATGAAGGAATCTCTGGAGCAGAGAGGGGAGACATTTGCAAGCTCATGGAGGAGACCTATTGCCTTCAGCGTCACATGATCAATGCAACCCCACCCCCTACAATTGCAGAGTTGAGAACCAAATGGCCATATCTATTCATACAAAGGCATATACGTATATGGCCATTTTGAACTGCTCACTGACAGAAATGTGCGCAGACTTTTGGAATTGTCTATTCAGGAATGTGGACAAATCATCATTCAGTTTTTTAAGGGCAAACCAACCAACGACGATGTTCGGAACATACTCGCCAGAGGTGAAAATGATGTGGCTGCCATGGTCATACAGTTGCTCCTTGCACACTTCAAAGAGAAGTTGGATGGTCTTATCCTTCAAGCAGATGTAAGTAGAGATTATTTAACAAATCACATTCATTTGCACCATGTTTTAAGTTTTGGTTCTGTTGATGATGGATTTTTTTTTTTTTTTTTTTTTTTATAATTTCAGGAATTTACAACTCCATCTGATGTCCAGCAATCTCTACATTTGCCAGAGTCCACGACTTATAATTCTTGGTATGTAAACATTAAAGTGTTAGTTCACCTTAAATTTAAAAGTAAGTCATCATTTACTCATCCTTGTGTAGTTCTAATGCCGTTTGACCTTCTATATTTTACGGACTACTAAAAAAAAAAAAAAAAAAAAAAAAACCTGCTCATACATATAATGGCAGTGTTAGCGACCAGCATCAAGATTTCACAAAAGATGCAAAAGTATCTGAGAATAATCCCGTGTAACACTTGTCATATATTCCAAGTGTTCTGGGGGAATATGGTAAGGTTTGATGAAAAACAAACCGTAATTTAAGGTATTATTTAATGAAACTCCAGAGATTGGCCGTTGGTCTTCTGTGCTCATCTGCGTGTTCATGAGATCCTATTAGCACTGCAGTTCACCTCTACTCTCCCAGAAACAGCAAGTTGTGAGATTAATTTAAAAAAATATATATACAGTACTGTGCAAAAGTCTTAGGCCACTAGTATTTTCACCAACAAAAATGGTTTGAAATCAGTTATTTCTATCTTTTTCTGTAGTGTGTCAGCAGGAAATATTAGTTTACATTTCCAAACATTATTTTTGCCATTAATTGTAATAATCCAGTGAGATTTTTGTTTGCACAAGGAGTCTGACAACAGCCAGTGCTCCACACAGAGATCTGATCTGATCATCATCCAGTCTGTCCGGAATGACATGAAGAAACAGAACAAACTGAGACAGACTAAATCCAGAAGAACTGTAGCAACGTCTCCAAGATGCTTCAAGAAACCTACCTGTACTGTGAAAAGTTTTAGGCACTTGGGTAAAAATGCTGTAAAGTGAGGATGCTTTCAGAAATAATGCCATAAATAGATTTTATTTATCAATTAACTTCTATTAACTAAATTAAATCAACATTTGGTGTGAGCACACTATGCACTTAAAACAGCTTTTACCCCATGTGCACTTGCGCATAGTTTTTCAGGAGCTTTGCAGGTAGGTTTCTTGAAGTGTCTTTGAGATGTTGCCACAGTTCTTCTGGATTTAGTCTGTCTCAGTTTGTTCTGTTTCTTCATGTCATTCCAGACAGACTGGATGATGATCAGATCAGATCTCTGTGTGGAGCACTGGCTGTTGTCAGACTCCTTGTGCAAACAAAAATCTTACTGGATTATTACAATTAATGGCAAAAATAACGTTTGTAAATGTAAACTGATATTTCCTACTGACACACTACAGCAAATGATAGAAATAACTGATTTCAAACCATTTTTTGTCGGTGAAAATACTAGTGGCCTAAGACTTTTGCACAGTAGTGTGTGTGTGTGTGTGTATATATATATGTATGTGTGTGTGTGTGTGTGTATATATATATATATATATATATGCACACACATATATAAATATATATAATTCATGTTCTTTTTCTCTGAGAAGAGTATATCTGTTGTGTTCGTCTCAAGACGTTATTGCGTTCACATCTGTTAACTTTCATTCTGACTGTCATCTGACAGCTGGAGTTCCAGTCCGGAGATTTACTGAGAGTAAAGAAAGTACACAAATACTTTTTTTGGGATTTCTAAGGGATGTTTTACATGTGAAGTTTTTATCAATCTTGATTTCTCACAACTTGTGTGCTTTTCCTGGGTGAATCGAAGTGAACTGCAGTGCTAATCGAGTGTAGAGCCCAGAAGACCAATAGCCAAGGTCATTATTTAATGAAAATAAATAATGCATTACATTTCATTTAGTTTTTTTTACCAACTCCTATCATATACACCCAGAAAACTTGGAACATACATGTCATGTGGAATTATTCAGTGATTATTCAGTTAAAAAAATTTAAAAGCTTGATGCTGGTCACTATTCACTGCCATTATATGGATGAGTGGTGCTTTGTCACAAACAAACAGGCAGTCAGAGAGTGCTGATGGTATGAAAAATATAAAATACATTTTAATATGCAACATATAGAATAATAAACAGTTCACTACAGTGAGATTGTCCTGTTGTAACTAACTTTAGCACTACCTCCATTTCACCAGGGAGACTATTCCATTAATTAGGAAATTTTTGTTGTTATAAATGTAAATACATTATAGTACCTCTGTGTCAAAGATGAACCTTACGCAAAAATGCTACTTTGGATAAAAGAGAATGAAATGGTAAACCTTGTAAATGGGATTTCACTGCACAATTTTCAGAGTTCTTTTAACAGTTGTGTAGAACTATGTATATACCACTAAATAATACCACAATGGAGCCCACAGTAGTTTCTTTTATTTATTTACTTTTTTTTTTTTTTTTTTTTAATTTTCAGGTCAATCTCTAAGCAACCAGCGGTGGATGTTGAGCATGGAAGGTCAGGTTGTGTGTGAAGGAGCCCAGCCCAACTTTGTCTCTGGCCTTGCAGCACTGTTTGCCTCATTCTACAATTTCAACCTCCAATATCAAGAAGAGGCAGCATGCAGCCTTGAGTTTGTTCAAAATTAACTTATTAAAGTCACAAAGGTTTGGACTGGATGCTGACAACACCTTTGTGTGAATAGCAATGTGTATTCTACATAAGCTGAGTGTCTGTGGCTGCATTTCTATTGATACTGTGATCGGACCTGATTCCGGGGTGACGAGGAGACAATATTGTTAATAAATTATGAGATAAGCAGACAACAAAGATGTAGAGTAAAACTTTAAATCTGGCAACCCCACTTCCAAAAGTGCTTAAACAGCCACAAAAGAAGATAAACTGTTGTTGAATATGGCATATTTGGTTGGTTTCCAAATTTAATGTGAAAAATAGCATATGGTTTTTGGCATTATTCATCATCACATCATCCAACAGTTAATCACATTTTTATTCACATTGTCCAGCCCTAGTTGATCATCTAGTTAATCACCCACAAGTAGATGACTTGCTTGATTGCAGAATACAGTTTGATAAAACAGATCAAATTTTTTCAGATCAGATTTTGTTTTTGCTCAGTGAAGTGAGATGACTTGATTTTTCAAAAGTTTTTTTGGCAAAATTGCAATTTGAGTAAGAGGACTTAAGAGGAAAATCTGGTTTTACAAAATCTGTTTGCAAATGATCTGTGCAGTCTAATGTATAGACATATACATGATATCCACTTCTGTTTTTTTCTTTTTTGCCTTTTAGATGCTTTCTCGATATCAACCCTGAACGTGGATCAAAGGCCAAGAAAGGGAAAGTGACTTCAAAGAAGACTGGACATGTTGTGCAAAAAAAGAACAGCACTGTTAACCCGCAGGTTTCTTCTCTTCTGCGAAAACTTGCAGACTTTGAATGGAATTTTGTTTAGATCCTTTTTTTCAGACTTTCATTCTCTGGGCCATTTTTCATTAAAAGTAAGTACATTATAAATAAATAAGATTATTGCCTTGTTAATGTTCTGTTGTTAATTGTAAATTGCATTTTAATTGTTTTATAAAAAAATTACAGCTGGCATTTCAGCCAATATGTTTGTATAAGGCAGGTTTATTTTTGTTATTTTATTTATTTATTTTCCAGACTATTTCAGTTTCTGGGTCACTTTAAAATATATTTCTGAGGGAAAAAAAACAAAAAACTTCCAATTCATTAAAATAATGTACATTAAAAGACTGCCTTGTTAATGAAGTGCTAATTGTTAACTGTTAAATGCATTTTACAAGTTTTAGATACAGTTGGCATTTCGGCTCATATGTTCACATTGGGCAATTTTCTTGTCTTTGCTTTAAAAAAAAAATAAAATGTTTTAAAACTCAGAGAATGTTGTATTCTACTTCCTATTGTGACCACTGTTAGAGATCCAATTAAAATATTTTTAATTATGTAAATAATTCAATTTAAGAGTACATAATGAAAAACACTAATTACAGTATTGCATGTAGAAAAAAAAAATGCTGTACATAATACAGTTTAATACTGTAAAAAAATGATATAACAGTAGGAATACTGTATTTGTTAATTACAGTACTAGACTGTAAATATTGTTTACAGTAGTAGTCCTGTAAAAACACAGTAAGTGGCTGGCAACCCAGCTGCCAGTATTTTACTGTAAATTTACAACGAAAAGTTTTACAGTGTAATCGTTAACATTTTCACAAGTAACTGTGATTTAATCACTTTTTTTTCTCAGTAACTGTAACAGATTACAGTTACATTTATTTTGTAATTAAATTAGGTAATTTCATTACATGTAACTAGTAAAGTGAAGTGACGTGTGGCCAAGTATGGTGACCCATACTCAGAATTTGTGCTCTGAATTTAACCCATCCAAGTGCGCACACACACAGTAGTGAACACATAGCAGTTGGGGGTTCGGTGCCTTGCTCAAGGGTCTCACCTCAGTCGTGGTATTGAAGGCGGAAGAGAGCGCTGGTTAGTCACTCCCCCCACCTACAATCCCCACCGGACCTGAGACTCGAACCCACAACCTTCAGGTTACAAGTCCGACTCTCTAACTAGGCCATGACTGCCCTGTACACTAAAAGTCATAAGATAAACTATATCTTATGATTATGATTACCCCCCAACACTGCCTGTGATGGACTGGCCAATCATCTAGGGCAGGGGTGCCCAACCCTGTTCCTGGCGATCGACTGTCCTGCAAAGTTTAGCTCCAACTCTAATCAAACACACCTGCCTTTAATTTTCACGCGATCCTGAAGACCTTAATTAGTTGCTTCAAGTGTGTTTGATTAGAGTTGGAGCTAAACTTTGCAGGACAGTCGATCGCCAGGAACAGGGTTGGGCACCCCTGATCTAGGGTGTTTCCCTTTCTACGGCCAGATAGGCTCCAGCATTCATGCGACCCTACATAGGACAAGCCATTTGGGAAAAGCATGCATGCTTGGACAATGTTTTTTATTAACAGATACAGCACTTCTCAAGAATATGCAGCTGAATAACGTTTCCATCATCAAAAAGTTTTATGTGAATGACTAACGTTTGTTCTTTATTCAAAACAGATGCAATAAATGTGGATTATACAATTACGTTTTTAATGAAAGCTCCTGGGAGATCAGAGAAAACAAAAGATTTTGAGAAATCACGTCAATGCATCTGCTGCATTTTCAAACCTTCTGGATGTGAAGGCGAAATCACTGAGCTCAAAGCTCGTAAAAATATTGATATCACTCTGCATCAGCACATCGACATCGCCTCAGGCCATGAAGCAGAAGGGGTCCTGCTGTGACAGATTGAAAAAGAGCGGCCCGAGCGCAGAGATTTGTCCTGGTCGCTGTGATTCCTCTCTGATTCCTGCTCTGCATTCAGTGTGCTCTCATGCCCTCGCTTTCCACATCACAACCAATCCATTCTCAGCTTCCTCGATGCCCACTCTGTTATTCCACCCGCTCTGCTTGTAAAGGGAATTCTCCACTCTAAACCTCATTCTAAGTAGGTGTAATTAAAAAGCTTTCATGGTAATATTCCCTGCTTAGGACCCTGTTTGGATTGTCCCTCCAGCTGCAGGGTACTCAGAGGAAAGTCCAGCTCGCTCTTTCCAACCAGAACTCATATTGGGCCAATTTTCGGCAGCTAAAGGCTGACTGGAAGTACGTTACAGTGGATGAATTGAAGGCTAATTTTACACAAGTGGAGTTTGGAGACCTGAACTTGTAATACTCAAATGAGTTTCTATGCTTCAAAGAACCTGGTGGCAGGTTTAAAAAATAAGAGGCTGCCAAATAAAGAATGTCCTAGACTAAAATGTAAGTCTGAGCTGTTTCAACTGAAATAAACTTGCACTGACTGATCTTAAAATATATCAGTGCCTTTGTTTTGTCTCAAGATGCACACCATTAATGTTTTTTTCTAAGCATGTTTATGAAAATTGCTTAAATGTCCTAATTGAACTATGATCTAATCCTGGCTTAGTCTAAGCTCCGTCTGTGAAACCGGGCCTTCATGTTTCTTGACGATTGCTTAGTGAAAGAATTGACAATATAGAGGCTCAGTTCGACTTTAAAAACACAATAATCATTTAGAAGATAGCCCAGAAATATCAATTTAGAATAAAAAAGCCCTTTTGGATTTAACAGTCTGATATGCAGAGCGGGACCAGACAACCACTTCCTAGGGACTCGAAACAATTTAAACACAAGCTTAAAACTACTCTACACTGTTACCTTGTCTCCAAAGAAGCACTATATCTGGCATTTTATTTGACAGAGATCACAACAAAGGAATATAAATGTGCAATGAGCCTGCATCTCACATCAGAAACCACTCAGCCTACCTCCCACTTCCCATTCGCCTTCCTCTAATCTCTCACATCAAAGTTTTATGCCTAACATTTCCAGGGCCTCTGAAGTTTTATAAAACAGCTCCTGTGATTCAAGTACTCTAATCTGTAGGAAAAAAAATGATAATATAAAAGTGATTCATTTCATTTGAGAACATTTTAAATTGTACCAGCTAATGAAATATTCACACAGATGAAGCGTAAGGAGACACATTTTTACAGATATTCTCAGTAAAGCATGTGTGTGATTTTTGTTCTTGAGATACAGTATATTTTGGTTTTTACTAATATTGTTTGTATGGAGTCCAACAAAATCAATCAGGCAGTCAGTCAAAAAAGAACTTTTGCAGCTACAGTACAATGAAAATTCAGCCATCAGAACATCAAGAGAGCTTCGTATTAGAAAGTGGTCTTGCATGATTGATAAAGTGTGTGATCTATATAGGGAATAAAAGAGAGTTTGTGACTTTGTGAGATAAACTTTGTTATTTCGAGTGTGTACTCATTAAACTCTTTTCAACTCTTTTAATGCTTTTGTAACATCTGTCTCTGTCTTTGAATCATGAAGCAAACTTTTCTGATTGGCTCATCTCTCCATCTCCAACCAATTCGCCCGCAATGCCAGATTCATTTGACTGTCGTTTCTGTGAGACATAAAGAAAAGCATCTACACACAAATCCCTTTCTGAATGGAACCCATTGAAATCAGCCGAGTTGAGCCTCTCTCAATGAGCAATCAACGCCATGCGAGCTCCTACTGAGAACTCTAATTAGGATCTATCATAATTTAAATGATTTAGAACTCTGCCATGTGCACTTCAATCTACAACAGAGAAAATGAAGCATCGTAGTGATGGGGAGCGTGTGCTGACACAGTTTTATTGTGTTTAGAGCTATTTAAACTGACACCTAATGCACAGTAAAGATCTCTTTTTCTTTCTGTATGTATATGGAAGCGACATCAGCTGTGCAATTGAGAATTATTCATTACTTTCGGCTCTCTGCTGCACAGCATGCTAATGTTACAAGATGGTGGGATCATTATTTATTGATTTTTCAACAGTTCTGTGCCTTGTAGGTCAGATGGGGCTGGGAATGTCTTTATATCTAACTTGAGGTGTCTGAGCTGGGAATGCGCCTTTGTAGCTTGGCGTGCTATGCATGAGAGAAAAAAAGAGAGAGAGAGGTATGAAAAGGCAGACGTTGATGAGGAGAAGAAAAGGTGAGAGACGGTGGTTTGCATCCCTGTGATGAACCAGTTCCTCCAAAAATCTGTCTTATCGGACATGCCTCTTTGGACGTGTCCAAACAATATGACGTTAGCTACTCTAACTGCATTCCATGGCAGACCTCCATGTTTGTCTGGACCGATCTCATCTTGTGCTGACAGCCAAACATGACATCTGTCCTTCACAGCTGTGATGAATTCATACTCATCTGCGAGAGCTGTTTCTTGGCCATTGCCTCGGCTGCCAATGAGCAAACATGGCTGATATCCTCAAGTAAACAGCCATCTGATACACATCTACCTCTGCTTAATACCCACACAAATGTATGATACTGTCCACTTCTAAGGTGTTGATCTGAAGCATGGAGACGTTTGGCTCATCTTTTTGTGGTGTTTAAATTGGTAGTTTGAAGAAGGTTGGTGCCTGAAGAAAAGGTGGGAACATTTAGTTGTATTAAATCTTAGCAGGACTCTGTTAACTACAGTTGTTAATAATTGTACTCTCTGCTGTGCTTATTGAATTTTATTGACTGCCTATATGTTCTTGAAAGAACATTCACAAAACCCCCTTCTACATTCTGATTGAGGGGATAAATAGTGTAGAGATGTTTTTAAATGGTCAGTGTTGTTTGTCATATCAATGTCGCATTTCAAGAATCACAAAACAGCAGAGATAAGAGATGTACAGTATTATTACACAGCATATCACTAAATAAATAAATATGAAATAGGTATTGATTTGAGTAATGTATAATTATTTTATTTCATTATATTATCCTTTAAAGCTTCCGCTATAAGTGAAATCAAACAGCTTATTGCAATGTGAAAAGCAATCTGCTTAGCAGTGACCATTACTGCAACAATATTACAGTATTATTATTATTAAAGTCCTCTGAGGTCATTTTCATTGCAATCAATAATTGAGATGTAAGACAGCAGCAGTTGTATTTGTATGAAACAAGAGAACACAAGGCCGCAGTGTGAAAGAAGAAAATAGTGCTAGTTTACTCGGATGAGAAGAACGATATATATTGTAACCATTTGTATAGAAGCTTCTTTCTGCCACTAGAAAAAAATGGCATAATTCATAGTTCATTCATATGTGTCCTGAAGTCAAGGCTATAAATGACATCACCTAATGGACTACAATCAGTAAATATGATCTCATTCTCTATAATGGTGTATTTGTTTACAGTTCCCATTTGGGGACAAAAAATACAGTAATAATAATAATAATAATGAACCATAAAATAAGGTTAAATATATTTGGATAACTGGCAGGATGGAGTGACAGTAGGACCACATTCCATTTCTGTGATGAGTCTACTAGAGAGAGAAGGAGGACAAAGAGCTCAGCTTTATTTGTTGGCTTCTCATTCACACCTGGCTTGAGGCCATGATAACATCTTTGTATATAATAATGGATTAATTAAAGTAGTGCTCGACTGGCCTTGCATAGAAATATGAGGTTCTAGCAAATGGTTCAAAACCTAGTGTCAGTTTATTAGAGTGCAAATTCATGATTTATAGCACCTATCTCCTTGGTTACAAACACCTTGAATCAGAAATGCCTTCACGTTTCATCTTCAAAAAGGAAAACTATTTAAACAATCTTGAAAACATCTGATTGCTTTAGGGGAGTTGTTTTATAATCTAATAAAAAGATTGTTCTGTCTCAGTACAAGCAAAATATAACCTTGTAGCATGTGTTGCTGAAGGTTTTATTTCATTTTTGACCTCTTCATTTACTGTAGGCAGAACTGTGTGCCAGTTTGGTCTGTTTGTTCTATTGGTTGAAATAGTGTCATTATGGTTCACCGCCAATGCCAGTAAACATATTTAAATGCGAATGCTGTTCTTTCCAATTATAAAACCAACACCTAGATTGTAATTCATCCATGAATTATTCTCATTGGGCTTGAGTGTCGAACATCACTGCGCCAAAAAAAAAAAAAAAAAAAAAATAGGACCTATCCAAGTCCCTGATCTTGTAGTGAATTTTTCCATTACCTTTCGGTGTTCATGTTTACTTCTCTTGGGTTGATAAGCAAACACGCCTTTCTGCAGCTTTTTTTTTTTTTGCATTTGATTTTACCAAAGCTGTCATACATATGGACAACATATCAGGTGATGCAGAACATGTGACCACAGCCTATAAGCACCTCTTAGGTTTCATTTGGAGATATAAAAATTCCATTTGCATGAAAATGACATTACTGAAATTGCGATCAGATGGCAGTGTGCGAGGCTGAAGTGTCATTCTCGGGAGATGATGTGGCGGCCGTATCTTTAATTGAAAAGTGAATGAGGATAAAACCTTGCGCTGATAAGCGGAAAGAATGTTCTGTTAACCCTGTCCAGTTTTTTGTCTTCTCATTGTTCATTCTTTTATGTAGACTAATCTTTCTCTTTCTTCCTCATTGTTCTCACAGTCTCTTCATCTTTGTCCCCTATCTGTTTTTGTAATAATCTGAGTTAAAAAGCTTTTTGTGTAATAAAAACAAACTTTTTTTTCCAGGAAGTTTTTCTTTCAGTTGTCTTTTATAAAATGATCATGATTACCTTCAACAATGACTGCTAATGAATTACATGTCTTATGAATAACCTACATCATGTAATAACATCTGTTATAGTTTCCTTTTCCTGATTCAAGATGGTCTTAATCAATCGATCAATCGATCACTTTTACTGTTTGTATCACTCCACGTCTTTGCAATATAAAGCATAATGAACTGTTTGGTCAGCAAAAATAACTGGAAGTGGCTGACACTGGAGGCCTTTTATGTTAAAAATATGGCAGACAGTAGATAATAAAATATTAAAATAGAATAATTTCTATGGATCTAGTCTTTGGACCTGTTTGTTTCAGGTTTAGGTCTCTTCTGATAGTAGAACTGGTCAGGTGGCGCTATCACAAAAAAAAAAAAAAAAAAAGGTCTGCTGTATCCTAGGACTGAAACTACAGCTAACCTAAGAGCAAGTGCCACCAACTTGAATGTGCGAGGCTTCCGGACATTCGCTTCCTGTACAGTTGTTATTTTAGCTGTACAAAAACTGAATGATAAACTGGTAAACTGGTTGTCCTTTTTCCTATCATGTTTTTTTAGCTATCGTAATTATAAACAAAGGTTTGTAGCATAAATAGTTTGACTTTTTACTTCACTATATGATGTTCTTTGTTAATTATGCAGTGACTATGGAAAGTCCCGCACATTTACCGCTCTGCAAAACTGGTCACACGCCCAATTTCCCATGTGTCGGGTCCGAGTTAATTCATTATCCACCTTATTCCTAAATGCGGAAGTGAGCCTATGGGCGAGACTTCCGGTTCATTAGACGCTATAGGGAAATAAGAGAAGAATAACAACGTGCAGTAAACGGTAAAACTGTTTGCATTACAAACCGTTCCTAATGAAGATAATACACTAAAATAATATGGTAAGACACACTAATTGCAATATCAAGTAGAAAAAGGAGCGGTTTTGTACAGCTAAAATTAGCTGCAAGCAAATGAGACCGGAAGCGAGACCCACTCACAACCGGCGCAACGTCATAGAATGTCTCTGAACAGATTCACGGCCACTTTTAGGGGAAAACAAACTGCCATACAGTATCAGATCGAGCCTACTGTACTGTTTCGTTTGATCCCTCACTGTGTTAGGAGGGACAGGAAAGTGTGGTGGTGAAGTGAAAGTCAAATGTAAACTAAGTTTTATCCTCTTGAGATCCCTACTTCACTCTAATCAGTGCATTTGCTCATATCGGTGAACTAGCCTACTACAGAAAACGTTAAATTTACAAATGGCCGCACCCATTTTTACGTGAAGAATAAGGTGGATAGGCTAGGGATTTTGACTGCAGGTTACATCGTTACGCCATTAGGTGGCGATATGTGAGTGGTGTTGTGTATTATGAGTGAATCATTGAATCATAGTCATTAAAAATCATTCACGCCAGGGATTCTGCTTCAATTTCGTGTGGAACTATTTGCTTTGGCACAACGAAAACAGACAAAATAACTGGCCATCTTGTGTATAAAAATGTAAGTTCACCTTCTTGTTTATTGAACCGTTCTATGAAAGCAATATCGCAATGCTGCACCTTTCTGATATTCAGAACAACAATTCTTTGTCGGGTGATATAAACATACTTAGACTAGACCAAATATTCTAATGCTGATTTAATGTGATAAGGATGCTTATGTGAAAGTGCATGTTTGCTTTCTTAGCTTCAGTAGTCCATTTTAAGTTTGTTGTTAAATGAATGCTGTTTAGGCATATTTGTAGAATGCCTATGACAATCTTTATGACTTTGGTATGATAGTAAATAGTGCAGTTGGTTCTGACAAATATCAACAAAGCGAACCTGAATCATGAATATATCCATTCCAGACACGGAAGATGCTCTGATTTGAATTTACAACATTTATTTTACCAACCAAACATGTTAGAAGTACACACATAAATTTTCTCCCA
>JAFVLL020038415.1:0-33929 GCA_021397915.2 Tor tambroides | reverse complement strand
CTCGGGAGCTAGCGCTTTCGTAGCGTCTGCCGTTGCTAAGCAACCGCGATCAGCGCTCTCCTCGACGACGCGTAAGTTTCAGCAAAGGTTAAATGAATTTCCAGCACTGAAAATCGCTTGCAGTAGCTCTGCTACTAAATTTATTTAAAAATGGATATCTCTGTACAGCTGTCACGTCGCAGTGTCTGTGTGTGAGCAAAGAAAACAATCAGTATAAATATAACGATCAGTACAGGCCTACTAAACATCGCACATCCTGCGATGTGACTATCGCGGATACGCACATCGCGATATCGATGCTGAAACGACATATCGTGCAGCCCTATGCAGAAGTGGTTGTAGAAGGAATTATTTTTTATTGTGTTTTTTATCTTGGGTTTCTACAGATGGACGACTCTCATAAAAGCCTGATCAGTGGGAACAGAGACCATTCAATCATCCCCTCTTTCCTCAGTGGTCAAGGAAAGGTCACAGCCTCTGCTGACATGGGCCACTTTCGTTCAAGCACTCATCCAATCATCCCTATGAAGGAAGAAGAAGAGAAAAGAGATGGAAGGTCGTCAGCACCTCCAATTAACTCTTTTGTCACTAAAGTGACTATGGCCACCTCCAATATACAAACATCTCCTCCTGTTGTCTCAGAAATCAGAGACATTAAGGTAGGCTGTTTAACAATCTGAATCGAGTAAATCAAATCATGACATCCGGGATATCCTTAACCTACCTAGAACACTCAGTGGATGAAAAAAAAAAAATTCTATATTATTTATAATATTAAAATAGATTATAATAATATAATATTCACTCTAAGTAAATGTGTATACAGTTGCTTAAAATGTTGTAAGAGTTCTCATAGAAATGTATTTTATTTTATTTTTGTTTGTGTTACACTGACTGGAGCAGATTTCTTGATGGTGTCATGGGATCCTCAGGTGTCACATTCTCTCTCTCTCTCTCTCTCTCTCTCTCTCTCTCTCTCTCAGGTGGGTCAAAGTGAAATGCGAGTCTGCTTGAATCAGAAGCCTAACAGTGGGAGAGACTTTGGATTCAAGGCTCACTGGGACTCAACTGGTGCTTGTGTGAAATCTGTTCAACCAGGTAAGACTTATCATTTAAAATGGTTCCAAGCAAACCGTTTAACTAGAATTAATAGCGGTTGAAATGTGAGCTATCTGTGAATCAGTCAGGTTAGATGTACAATATATGGTTGTTTCTACCATACAGAATCTCTGTTTAGAGAAATAGGGTGGTTTGTGTTTATGGATGAATGAAGGTGTGGAGATAAGAACTGTGTATTTAGGATTTCTTTGAGTAAAAATGAAAAAAAAGAAAGCATGATTAGCGTAAAAGTTTTCTCAATTTGCTGCTTTGGGAATTCATGATGAATAGTGCTCTTTGCATATTTATTTATTTATTTATTTATTTGTTTCTTTAATTTTTAGGAATGCAAGGAGTATTTTTGAACTTGTATCGCCAACTCATGTTCAGCCACAATGTGTCATTCTCAGGATTCTGGAGTGAGATTGAGATGAATGATTTATAGAGAACAGTGAAGGTGTTTCTTACTTGCATTAGTCTGATTGCTTAAACTGAAGAAGTCCTGTAGGGAGTCTGGTCCTGAGCTTAGGATGTATCCTCATGAATGAGGGGAGCTTGAGCATTCACCTGTGACCGGTGCGTTTAAAAAAAGCAGGTCAGGGCAGCCATGCATGCAATAAATATAGCGTAAAGCACGTCTGTTATATTAGCTTTCATCTGTATCATTGTACAAAAGAGACTGAGAACGTTTTGCTTCTGACTGTTGAGATCCTTGCTGTATCGTGTGGCTTTATGAGACAGGCTGAGGTGTAGAAGGCTCAGGTTGATCTCCTTCCCCAGAATTCCATTAAACACACTAACCTACATCTAAAGCCTCATCAATGATGTATGAACCTGTTCTGTTGTTTTCTGTTCCATTTAGGCTGTCAGTCAGGTAATTATATTATAATTAATTTATGAATGAATAATCTTGTTCTTTTTTGAATTTAATGCACTTTGATCTTTTTACTTAAAGAAAACCTAAATGTACACACACACACAAATGCACAAATGTTGGTAATTAACTTTGGTCGAATGTCTGTTACTGTTATTGAATAAATTTAAGACACCTGGCTGATGTAGATTTCTGCAAAGGTCCTCTTGTCTTACTTGCACAAAAAACATTGATTCCATTGATTTATATATGAAATAATGAAATATCCTTACTTTATGGATTTGCATGTGCTGTGATATTACATTTATAGTGTAGTATTATATGTTAAATATGCCAAAAATTAATAAATAAATGAATGAATAGTAAATAAAGTTATTGGAATAACTACCAGGACCATAAATATGCTGTGAAATATTATGTACTTTGTACAATTCAACAATACAACAATTCAATTTCAAATTATAAGATATACAGTAAGAGCTGACACATTTTGACCATCCTGTTTACACTTCAGCAGATTGTTTCACATCCCATTCAATGAAAACCCATGAGAACTACATTAGTATTCAATAAATGTCCTGTTGGTCCAGATCTAGAAGTAAACTTGATTGTGTACTTGCACAAACCCTCACAGTTTGATTTGAAGGCACAGCCTTGTCCTGCTTCATCTTCTTAATCTGCATCACACAGGCAGCCCAGCAGAGTTGTGTGGTCTGCTGATGGGTGATGAGATTGTGGCGCTGAGTGGATGCAGGGTGGCTGAAATGAATTATGAGCAGTTTAAGGGCAGTATGGACACAGCTCAGCAAAAAGGCAGTTTACTGATGGACATCCGACGACACGGCCAGAACGGTGAGGGTGTGGATCCTGTCTGTGAGAATGTAAAGCTGTTAAAGGATTACTCTACCTAAAAATGACAATTTGCTTTAACTTTACTCACTCTTGGAACATCAAGATGTAGTTGAGTTTGTTTCTTCATCAGAACAGATTTGGAGAAATTCACATTGCATCACTTGCTCACCAATGGATCCTCTGCAGTGAATGGGTGATGTCAGAATGAGAGTCTAAACAGCTGATTAAAAACATCACAATAATCCAAAAAGCTGTGTTAGTAAGAAACATCAAGGCGTTTTTAACTTCAACCATTGATTCTATTGCTTAAAGATGAGTCCTCTAGCCATAATGATGCTTCCTCCAGTGAAAAAGTCCATCCCCTTTTGTTTTCTCAAATCAGAATCCACCGACCAGCTGTTTTGGCTTGTAAATGCTGCTTGATCTGTGCATATTTCTCTCCTGATTCAGACAAGACAGCTTTTTTACTGGAGAAAGCAATATTATGGATGAGGACTCATATTTTAGCTGGAAGCAATGGTTTGAAGTTAAAAACTTCTTAATGCTGGATTTGTTTCTTACAAACATGCAGCTTGTGGATTCTTTTTGGAGTCTGATGTTTTTATCAGCTGTTTGGACTCTCATTCTGATGGCACCCATTCACTGCTGAGGATCCATTGTTGAGCAAGTGATGTAATGCTGAATTTCTCCAAATCTGTTCCAATGAAGAAACAAACTCCTCTGCATTTTGGATGGCCTGAGGGTGAGTAAATTTTCACAAAAAAAATGAGTAAATAAACTCACAAATCAAATAGTAATATTTTAAGTGCTTCTTATATCAGAATTTTTTTTCTCTATTTACTGGCAAATGTGGCACTTTTCATTTAATACTGAGAGTACAGTATTGCATGCATACATAATGGAATCGAAAAACATAGAAATGATTTTTGAAACTGCCAATGTTGGGTTCTTTCATCTGTATATTTCTGGCACGGTTCCTTCTGCTTTTGTCTGATATTTATGAGCCCAGAAAGTGAAGGTGCCTTTCCGGATTCAGATGTTTTATCTGTTGCTTTATGTCGCTGTGGGAAGGTGGTCTATCTGTCTGTCAGTCAGCTTCACTGTCCGGTCTGAATAGTCTGCAAGTTCACTTTTTTTTTTTTTTCCTTTTTTTTTTTTTCTCCTCTCCCCCCTTTCCACTGGATCAGTAATGTTTGTTTCAGTTTCATCAAAGGGAATAATTATGAGCACTCTTAAATTTCATTATTTGACACAAATGAAACAGTATAATTTTAGACACTAAAATTCCACTTTCACAAATTACAAATCACAACGCTAAATCACTAACAAGTTCACTAATACGTGACTTGGTATTTCTGATGTATGTTTTGCGTACTGGACAGACTGGGGCAGTGACCAACCTTCACTACCGTACAAGAGCCATAAGACCATCAATTTGACCAGTGCCAATTCACCACTTATAGGGCGGCCCGAGCAGTATGTCTCCATTAGAACAGCCTCTCCAGTGGAGACCATGGTGAAGACACAAGTCAACGGACAGCCTGCTAATGTGAGTCAGGACAGGAGATAAAATAAATTGATTCAAATTGACAATAAGGACTTTTTATAATGTTTTGAAAGGTTTCTATTTCCAATAAATGCTGTTCTTTTGAACTTTTATATTCATGAGAGATTTCTGGAAAAAACAAAAATATCTCCGTTTCCACAAAAATAGTAAGCAGCACAACTGTTTTCAACATTGGTGACAATAAGAAATGTTTCTTGAGCATCAAATCAGCATATTAGAATTTTTTTTTTTTTTTTTTTTTTGTAAGGATCATGTGACATTGAAGACTGGAGTAGTGATGCTGAAAATTCAAATTTGACATCAGGAATAAATTGCATTTTAAAATATATTCAAAATATTTATAACTGCAATAATACTTTTATTGTATTTATTTATGAATTCTTTCAAATATATAAAAAAAAAATACCAACCCCAATATGTTGGTAGTGTACATTCTAGTTTAAATAATTCATTTTATGTATTTATTTGTCTAATTTGACTTTACATTTTTTCAGGGTGTGCTATCTAAAATGGTGAATGGACGTATCCAGGACAATCCAGCTGCTCTAACAAACAAAGGTGGGTGCTTTTCAGACCCTTTTAGCAATCAAACCTGTGTCATTGTTCAGGGTAAACTGAAGAATTTTCATGTTATTTAAAAAAGACTCATGACAGTCTCTTTCTGCTGTTCTCTCCCCACCTGTGTTGTAGACTATGAGAACATAGTTTTGAAAAATCATAGAAGAAAGTTAGAATTTTTCATACAAAAAGGTAACGGCATTCACTCAGGCTGTAGCAATTTAATGCTACGTGGCTAATCTATCACTGGAGCTTATTTAATTATGCTGTGACTGATTTGCATTAAGCACACTCTTAATGGAGTGTATTGGTGCAGTCTGTTCTGTTGAATATTAATATCTGAATTCACTCAAAAACAGACGGGTTTGCTTATTCTGTTTTAAGGGCTTGACTAAGTAAAGCATTTAGTACATACGGTAAATCTGTCACCCTGTTTAAGTTAAGATTTGACATGCTCTTTTCTCAGTACTGTATGTACCAAAAGCTGTTTTTCAAGTCAAGCTCTGGGTCTGATCAGGAAGATCTGAAATTGCTCAGTGGGTTTCTGTTGCTTTTCATTTTATTTCTCTTAAAGCTAATGCTCTGTCCTTCAGGTGCCACAGTTAGCTCCTGGGTCTATCTCTGTGGTAAATAAAGATGCATGCTCTTTGTGTGCTGTGATACACTGTAATTGTCTATATGTGAGGACTGCTGTTTGTTGCTCTTTCTCTTTCTGTCTGTCCACTGTATCTGTGTGATTCATGTCTATATCTTTGCAGAATTGTTTACAAAGAGAATTTTGTAGTAGCTAGTCTTTTCGACCAAAAGTGCAGATCCACGATTTGATTCCTCTGCTATTTAAATGCTTTTAATTCTATAGTATGTGCTACTCCCTGGAGGTGGTTTTGCACTCTCATCATGTTTGTCTGTTCTGTGTGTTGTTTAAAGCATGCATACCAGCATATGAGTGTGAATTTGTTGTGCGCTCACTTGACCGTGGTGGCTTTGGTTACAGTTTTGTCACATGAGCAGGGTGTGTGTGTCAGAATCCACTGAGCAGCATGAGCCAGCAGGTTTACAGGCATGGAAAACTCATGCCATGTGTGTGTGTGCTTTATGCTATTTAAATCGATAATCTTTGTCTCCACCTTTTTACTAGGTGGCTCGGATTCAGCCATCTCTGATGTGAGTCACATCTGTCATTCACATTTAGTCTTTATCAGTATTAAATTTTGATTTATCAGTGTGCTGATAGTTTAGTTTTTGGTTCCTTTATCCTTATTATTTTCTTTTCTTTTTTTTCTTTTTTTGGGTATCAGCTGCAGGTTCCCTCCATCAGTACCACCTCCTCTCGCTGGTCATGGGATCATGAGGAGGAGAGGCGGAGGCAAGAGAAATGGCAGATGGAACAAGAGCGCCTCCTGCAGGTACCACCAAACACCAAATCACATAAATGCTCTTTTTGATACTTTGAGATTTTTGTTTCAGTACAGTTAATATTTATTTATTTGCACATTTTAGACATTCTATAAACCAACTGCATGAGTTGTTACACTGAAATGCATTCTAAAGTGTATTTAAACAGTACTTGCAGTTCAGCTTTTCAGTGTTTTGCTGATATTGTGATTTGTAACAAGCAAATTAATTACAAAAAATACAAATTAAATGTTTACTTGTGGACTTTTGTCTGCATTGGTTTCAGGAGAAGTATCGACGTGATCAGGAGAAATTAGAGGAGGAGTGGAGGAGAGCTCAGCAGGAGGTCTATGGAGAGGAGCACAGTGGTACTGAGGTCAGAAGATTGTCATAACTTTAATCTCTTTTGCTTCATCATTATCCAGTTTCTCATTCACACTCAAACACAGCATGCAAATTGTGAAGATTTATACAGTGGTTCCATTGCCTTTAGACTCTACAACATTATGAATGATGAATAAGAATAATAACGCTGGTATTATTTACCTCCTGCCGGTATTAGGAGCAGAAATGCACTGATGTGCTGTCCAATGGAAATACTACTTATATTCCACCGCCCTTCTTCAACCAATCCATTGCTACCACTTCAGTGGCATCCAATCAGAATGCAGAGAAGGTGGGAGCAACACAGAACAGACAGACTGTTGTGCAAATAGCAGCAGGACAGCAGTCATTAAAGGCAGAAGTGGAGTGTGATTCAACCACAAAGAGTCAGTGGTAAGAAATATGCCAAACACAAGTTGGAAAAAAGTTTTAACTCCTTTGTTGTTAACGCCAAGAAAATATTAGGATTTAGCATTTCCATAAATGTTAGGGCTGTCATTCAATACAAAATTGTAATGCAATTTTAAAAGACAAGCTCACAAATGAAGATGATTTGATCATTTTAATGAAGACATTCAATAAATAAATTCACGGAAGACACTGCATAATTGTAGCTGACAAAAGACTCAATATATAATGTTCAACAGATCTCATTGTTTTATTTCCATATAACTGAACATAATATCGCTGACGCTTATCCAATCCACAACAATCCATTTTGTGAACCTGTCTGAGGAAGATGTAGGGGACACTTTTCTTGTAATTGTTAGTGCAGACCCATGCATGCAGAAGTTTTTAGCTGATGTGTTGAATCTAGCTGTTTTTCAGCATCTCACACCATGAGGACCATATTTTTAACCTGACAAAATTTAAATGTATTAGTTGTATGCATGTATTTATTTATTTGTTTAAGCTTATGTGGCATGTGTATATCTTTATCTTGCTTTGGTTATTGCTCGTATGTCTATCTGTCTGCTTCTGCTCTGTCCCGCTTCAGCTCAGAGGAGTCCTACGGGTTTGCCAAGCTTACAGTTTCTGACAGGTCAGTTTGCTTTTGGGGCTGCATTTGCTTCTTTGAATGGCTTTTGTGGCATAAGGAGGAAGTGATGATCTACATTTGGCAGCACTTTTTTCTGCATTGAAAGGTTTTCCAGTTTTGTAAAGTTTTGTGTGTATTTTTCCCATTATTCAAATACTTTGTTGCATTTTAATGTGAAGGGAAAACTTAATTGTTGTTCAGATTACAATTATATTTAGTAATATTTCATGTTACCTTATCGCTTTCATCACATTCAGTTCTGTCCCCATTGCCAGAAGAATTCAGGGATTTGTTGTTGGTGACACAAAAATGACAAACCTCACCTTTACAATTTCCTTTTTTTTTTTTTTTTTTTTTTTTTTTTTTTTTTTTTGTTTTTTTTATATTCCTGTTTTATTCAATTCATGTATTTATTTTGCATAGGACAAAGTCAAAATCTACCCCTGCACTTCAAGCCCTTCACAAACAAGATTCTAAAGGTCTGATTACTTTATATTTTAGTTATTTTTATCTGAATTCCTGAATAGTTGAATACCAGGTACAGTACTCGTCTTCTCTGCCTTGTCTTTTCATTGGCAGCAGGAAGCGGTAAAAAGAAGGGACAGCTGTCGCAGGCAGAAAAAGAACGTCTGCATATCCTGGAGGAGATGAGGAAGAAGACGCAGCTCCTCACTGACAACAGTTGGATCCGTCAGCGCAATGCCAGCATCAACAAAGAGCCCATCACTGTGGGAACATCAGTCAGGAGGTCCTGATGAATAAACATTTTCCTTATATTGTTTAGCACAGATTTTTTTTGTCAGCTCTACACTACCATTCACTAGTGTGACACTTGGAATAATGGCAGCTTTTCATCACAGAATTAAATTACGTTTTAAAATATATTAAAATAGAAATCAATTGTTTTAAATGTGTAGTAATATAATATATCACAATATTGCTGTTTTTACTGTATTTTTGGCAGACTTTGGTAGGCATAAGAAGCTTCTTTAAAAATATTATAAAATCTTACCGACCCCAGACTTTTGAATGGTAAAGTGTCCTGGTTGACAAAGGAAACCACATCATTTTCAATCTGTAAGTCTTCCAATATCTCTGCATCACAGATATGAATCTCTGGATAACCTCCACACAACCAACTCATCCTGGTCCAAGCAGTCCTACACTTCAAGTATCGCAAACAGGCCCCATTCTGCTTTGGGAAACACTGGCACTTACAGGAGTGGACGCAGCAGCCTGGGTCCAGATTCAGCCATCTTTTCTACTGGTCTTAAGCAGAGCCCCTTGTTTGCCTCCAACTCTCCCACTCCACCAATCACAACTACGCCTGAGCCATCAGGCCCTAAGTCCCGTCCAGACTCTCAGCAACGTGGCAGGTGTGCACTAACCCTGACCCGTGCTTAAGTGTGCTATTTCAGAATGAATTGGTGTTTTGAGTCTTTAGTGAATAAATCCAAAGCATTGCTTTATGTAAATGCATTTTCAGTTTAAACACTTTTAAGCCATTTTTGAGTGCAGGTGTTTCTTTTTTTCTTAAGAAGGATTTCACTCTACCTGACCTTTAACCCCAGGTATTTTAGAAAACAGTGGCTGTGCTCTGAATGGAATACTAGTGTACTGCATGCATACCACAGTATATACTGTAGTGTACTCTACTGTTCAAAAATTTGGGATCAGCATGATTTATTTATTTATAAAGAAATTAATACTTTTATTCAGCAAGGATGCACTAACTTGATTGAAAGTGACAGTAAAAACCTTGATTTTTTTAAAAATCCTTCTACTCAAAGAATCCTGAATTTTATTACTGTTTTCAAGAAGAAAACCGTTATTTCAAATTGCAATAATATTTCACAATATTACGGTTTTACTGTATTTTGATCAAATAAATGCAGCCTTGGAAAGCATAAGAGATTTCTTTTTTTTAAAAACACAATTTTTTTACAGGTCCCAAAATTTTGAACAGTAAGTGAACAGTATATGCTGCAGTGCATATTGTATTGTATACTGTATACTGCATACAGCTTTTGAAAAAAATATATATGCGAATAAGTATGCAATTTTCAGTATTGCTTTGAATAGTATTATGCCACAAAGGTTTAGCCCATTGCATGCTAAATCATCATGGAAAAAAAATACTGTTAAAGGGATAGTTCACCCAAAAATGAAAATTCTGTCATTATTTACTCACCCTCATGTCATTGGACCCATTGTGTTTGGTTTGGACCCATACGACCTTTGTTCACCTTCGTAACACAAATTAAGATATTTTTGATGAAATCCAAGAGCTTTCTGACCCTGCATAGACCGCAACAGAACTACCACGTTCATGGCCCAGAAGGGTACTAAGGACATCGATAAAATAGTCCATGTGACATCAGTGGTTCAAACGTAATGTTACAAAGCTATGTGAATGCTTTTTGTGCGCAAAGAAAACAAAAATAACCACTTTATTCAACAATTTCTTCTCTTCCGTGTCAGTCGATACACGTTCACAAGAGTACCACAATGCTATTTACAAAAATGTCATTATTTTGGTTTTCTTTGCACACAAAAAGTGTTCTTGTAGCTTAATAAAATTAAGGTTGACCCATTGACGTCACATGGACTATTTTAACAATGTCCTTACTACCTTTCTGAGCCTTGAATATGTCAGTTGTGTTGCTGTCTATGCAGAGTCAGAAAGCTCTCGGATTTCATCAAAAATATCTTAATTTGTGTTCTGAAGTTGAACGAAGGTCTTACGGGTTTGGAACACCATGAGGGGGAGTAATTAATGACAGAATATTCATTTTTGGGTGAAATATCCCTTTAACATTTGAATCTAATTTTGTGTAAAAATGTGACTTTTTGGCTATGTTATTAAATATGCAGTCAAGGTAGAAATGTGAAAATTGTTATTGCTTCTAATTTATTACACTGAAAGCCCAAGTGGAGCATATCGCATTGTGGGATACAGTATTCCACACATCATGCTCTCACTGTGCACATTTTGTCAGTTCAGGTATTTCATACATATTGAAATTTACTGTGTACAGTATACATACAGTATAGTATAGTAGTATGCCATTCCGAACCTATTAGTACTCTGCCACCAACCTCCGCCCGTTAAATGTATTCGAATCAGTGCAAGGGCAGAGCAATGCTGTCTTCTATCTGACATTGAACTCTGACACTGACATGTGGTGCCTGTAGGCTGGTCAGTGGCAGGCGGATGTGCTCGAGGTGCGAGCAGCCTCTGGGGAAGGGAGCTGCCATGGTCATCGATTCCCTGGAGCTCTGCTTTCACATTGGTTGCTTCAAGGTGAGACCGGTGGTCACCTGAAAATGAGAGTGAGCGGGCACTCAATGAATCTGTTGCACTTTGCCTGGGTTTTTAACCTTTGTCATTTGGGGCAGCAGGAGGTCATTAATCACCTGATATCAATAAATTCTTCTATTTTGGTGTAGGCAATCAGATTACAAGCATGCAAAACAAATTAGAAATGGTGTAGATCCTAATTTAAAGTTGTAATTTTAAATCTAAGGAAAAATTATGTAAGGGAATATAATAGAATCATTCCACTAGTGCTTTAAAGGGATAGTTCACTCAAAAATGAAAATTGTCATTAATTACTCACATGTCATTCCAAACCCGTAAGACCTCCTTTCATCTTCGGAACACAAATTAAGATATTTTTGACGAAATCCGAGAGCTTTCTGACCCTCCATAGACAGTAATGTAACTAAAATGTTCAAGGCCCAGAAAGGTATTAAGGACTTCATTAAAATAGTCCATGTGACATCAGTGGTTCAACCTAAATTTTATAAAGCTAAAACTATTTTAACGATGCCTTTACTACCTTTCTGAGCTTTAAACATGGTAATTCTGTTGCTGTCTATGCAGGGTCAGAAAGCTCACTGATTCCATCAAAAATATCTCAATTTGTGTTGCGAAGACGAACAAAGGTTACAGGTTTGGAACGACTTGAGGGTGAGTAATTAATGACAGAATTTTCATTTTTGAGTGAACTTCTCTTTAACTTCTCTTTTAATTCTAAGTTAATAATATTGTTTGTCAAATTGAAATGGAAATTTGTTCAAATTGAAGTCCAGCCTGTTTTCTGATTGCCTCATTGCCAATAAACTTGGCAAAATAACCTCAGCATAACCAATACCGTTGCATCACCAGAACCCTGCCAGTCACTGATCACACAGGCTTTTCCAATCCAAAAACTATACCGTATTTTCCGGAATATTAAGTTTGCTTGAATCATCTGAACCATGCTGTGAGTTATGTTGCATTACATATTTACACAAATATTACATTATTTCAGAATAATACAGTTATTTATCTAGTAATAAATGTTGACATACACACCATGCAACTTTTGACCTGGTATGACTTATAGGCAGGTGTAACTTGTTTTCCGGAAAATACAGTATTTGCTTTGGTCTCTTGCTTTCCTTCTAATAAAGCTTGTCTCTTTTAGATTTCTGTGTCCGGTTGTAGGGGTTGTTTTGTTTACAGTAGCTCCTTGTTTCTTCACTGCTGCACAGGAAGGTTACATCACTCTTTCACCATCCTTCACTAAAGAAATCACCTTTTCAAATGTAGCTATGGTGGAGGATCTGCTCACACTGACCCAATAATCAGCATTTCTAATGAATAAATTATTTTGCCTGATTCGGGAGGCTTTGGGGGCTTTGGAGTCATTGGAAAAAAAGGTTGTATCCTCTCATCCTGATGTGTGTCCAGACTCGCTGTTTCTTGTTGATTTTGCAGTGTGTCAGCTGCAGGACTGACCTTGGGAGAGGGGCTGAGTCCGGAGCTCAGGTCAGAGTCAGACACAGACAGCTCTTCTGTGACACCTGCTACAGCAGAATCAGAGGTAAGCAAGAACCAACATACCATTATAAAACCAGATTCAGTTCAGCGGTTGCTTTGAATAACCATACTCTGAAATCTATTGAGAATACTAGCCTTTATATTTACACTGGTAATGGTGCTGGGTCCTGATTAAAACCAGCCTAATTTTAGACATGTTACAAACAGTTGAAACTACTGCATCTGAATGATGCAAGATCACTTTCCCTCACATATATTATATTTGAATTTTTTGAATATTTGAATATTTTGTAAAATGTAATTCATTTCTGTAATGCAAAGCTGAATTTTCATGATCTGTCATTCTAAAATGCTGATTTACTGCTCAAGAATTTATTTATTTTTTATTTTTTTTTACATATAAATGTATTATTAGTAGTATTAAATGGTTGAAAGCAATATGCTGTATAATTGTATACTTAGTAGTAGTAGTTTTAAATGTCTTAATATAAATTAATAAAGCTGTATATAAATTATTATTAATAATAATAATAATAATAATAATAATAATAATAATAATTTTTAAATCTAAAAATATTTGGTAACACTTTATTATAGGGGCCAATTCTCACTATTAACTAGTTGCCTATTAATAACATATTGGCTGTTTATTAGTACTTATAAAGCACATATTCTGCACGACCATATTCTACATCCCTAATCCTACCCAATATATAAACCTAACAACTTCCTTACTAACTATTAATAAGCAGCAAATTAGGAGTTTATTAAGTTAAAAGTCATAGTTAATGGTTTGTTAATAGCGAGAACTGGACCTTGCAATAAAGTGACTAAATAATTTTAACTTATTATTCAGAGATAATCTCAGCTAAATCTTTTTTTATTTATTTTTTTTTTTTGGAGATCATGACATTTGATGTCAGTTTCTAAGTGAAATATTCCTTTATCATTATGATCATTATGACAACTTTCATTTCGAAACCTTTGCTTTAAGTTTTTAAAAACAACACTATGCTAACTGAAAACTCTGTATGCATTTCTCTCTTAGTCTGTTCCTCCATCTCCAAGTGACCAGAATGCATTGCAACAGATCGAAGAGGAGTGTACCACAGAAGTGGCCTCAGGAATCACAACTATTAGCACAACCTAACCACTGCAGCAGGCTTTATCCACTGCTTACTTTCACCGCTTTGACAATCATTATGTTGAGACAGATATTGCTGTGATTGTTCTCATAGTATGACCGCTACATAGTGATGAGTTCGAACATGTTATTGTGATCATTGCTGAAAACCCTGAGGTTGTTTCTGTACTGGCTGACATCCATGTAGTAAGATATAATGCTGAAGAGTTATGCATTCCATGTGGCAAGTCATGACATGTCTCATATGTCTTCTAAGAACTGTTTTATGTTATTTTTTTGAAGTAGGTCCTTGCTGAGAACTAATTGGTCTCATTTCTTTAATATAAGCTTTCCTCTCATAATTATTTAATAAATGGCCTAGCACACTTTATTTGGTTATCAAGCACTTTTTTTTCCCTTTCATTGGTAGAAATCACATAGCGGTGATGGTGCATGAGTTAAGTCATTGTTCTGTACCAGTTAATTAGGAGGAATCTTATGCAACATTTTTAAACAAGCTGCTTAATAGAAATGTATTTGATCTATCATACTTACAGATGATGAAATACGTTATCCAGTAGGTGGCACTCTGGTTGTAACGGCATTTTTCCTCTCTGTTTAGTAGATTCAATGTTCTGCCAATCAGATGGCCTGCACATTGAGGTTGAATTGCATATAACTGTAAGATCAAATTACCTGGGATGCTTCTTTCCAAGCCCCTATGCCAGCTGTTTCTGTTTGACGTTTACATGTCTCTCTCCTTGTATGTCATAGCCTAGATAAAACTGGCTAAACAAGTTAAATTAAGTGTTGCCATGGAAATAAAGCTGCATTTTAAATGGAAAATGGTTATGTACTGAAACTATTTTCACTGAAGAACTAAAACCCCTTCTTTCTTTTAAAAAACCATTTACTTCAGCTTTTTCCCCCTATACGTATCATTATCTCTTCATGTCTTGAAACCGATACATACTTAAGTCCTAATATGGATAATTTAAGAGTGGCTGCACATCTCCAGACTTTTCTGCTTCCTGTCATTAACTTGCTCACAGTCATGTCCATTTTTACGACTGTAACCTCATTCTCAATGGCTCTACAGTGCAGATTTGTCTGAGTACATAATTGCCCTGTGGAGTGTTGGAATAATAACAGCTGCCTGCGGCACTTTGTTCTGAATTTTACATTTTTCTTTTAAAACACGTATGGCGAAGTGCTCCAAAAAACAACCCAATATTGGGAACATTATCACCAACAATGGAAATGTGGTGTTGTTGTTCTGGTGTTTTATGATAGATGGCATACCAGGTGCATATCTGCCACCTACTGCACTGGAGTGTGAAGCACTGGATTTTTGGCTGAACAGTTTCTTTAAAAGTGGCTTGCTGGTTTTATTGACCTCAACGTGAATATTCTGCCTTTTATTTACTCACCCTCATGTATTTACAGACTCTTATGGCACACAAAAGATGAAGTTTTGATGCATATCCTGGAGTCTTTTTTTGTATAATGTAATTAAATGAGAACTGGTGCACAGCAAGACAAAACCACACCACAATAATGGTTCATACCACAAAAATATACTCCTTGGCATGTTCGTGAAAGAGGTAGCAATGACCAATGTGTGGGGAAAAAAATCTTTTGTGTCAGCTCTATTAAATTAATACGTTCATCCAGAGTACCTAAATCAATCAGAACAATTATTCGAACTGATTCATTTCTTGAGTTCATAGTGGAAGGAAATGATCATGAAAATAATTAAGATCTGGTCGTCACGTGAAGTCATTGTATGGATACTTACAAGTTTGCAATATTAGCAAATTTAAAAGCTCAAGTCACCATTGTTTCTAAATACATGGTGAAAAAATGTCAATTTCTTCTAAATGTCTTATTTTTTGTAATATGAAAGAAAGAAAATCACACGGATTTGGAACAATAAGACACAAAAGACCCCTTCACGCTAAGAATGACAATTATATTACACTGTAAAAAAAGAATCTGTAAAATTTACGGTAGAAAACTGGCAGCTGTGTTTGCCATGCAGAATTTTCCCGTAAAAAAAAATGGTAGCAACGCTTTAGGTTTTACGGATTTACTTCAATTTACATTTAAAAAACATTTTTCATTAACTAATATAATGTTAATATACCAACCTATTGAAGTACTGAAATCTGTTTAGTATCTTTGTAATACACTGATAACCACCAAAAGCAGGTGGTGATGAGAAAGTCACATGATGAACCAAAGCTCATCACAAGCAGCTTTTCCACAAAGCTGAGAAGAAAAATATTAATATAGATAGAAGGTGCACAATGTCATTCACACAAACACTAAACACCAGCATGGTAACACACATGAAACTGAAATAATGCAATAAACATTAATTTAACAACATTAGATGTAACATACAACCCTAATGAACATAAAGAAAAAACTAAGAAACAGTTATTTAAATGAAAAAAACCTCAAATGTGAAATGTAACAGGGGAATGTCAATTTACGTTTTTTCATTTCAATTATATAATAATATAATTATTTGAAAAACAATTATATGATGTTTTTCACTTCCAAAAACTGTATTTTACCGTAAAATTACAGGAAATTTTTGTTACAGCGTTTTTTCACTGTATATAGTAAGGTAACTTACCGTTAACCAATTATAGGTTTTTACTGTAGCATTTTTACAGTCTTTTACTGTTTAATACAGTGTAATCATGCTGCA
Organism: Tor tambroides; assembly: GCA_021397915.2. Lineage (NCBI taxonomy): Eukaryota > Metazoa > Chordata > Actinopteri > Cypriniformes > Cyprinidae > Tor > Tor tambroides. The sequence goes on along the minus strand of JAFVLL020038415.1, from coordinate 17,492 downwards.
GTTTTGTTATCTGCCACTTAAAATACTCAAGCTCATTAAGCAGGGTGGATTCTGTTCGCCTGTCATTGTTTTTGTGGTTCATAAACTGGAAAAAAAATCTTTCTGAAAGTGATTCCAACGATATTGTTCATCTCTGTTCTTATCGTTATAATGGACTTAACTATTCTCATCAAATTAAAACTTTGTATTTTTTTTTTCATTATAGTTATCATCCTCAAGTGTAATATTTAAACTGTGATAAGAAAATGCTATTTTGATGAACAGATGGTGCTCTTCCATCCCTCTCCGTGTATGCGGATACCTCTTTCCTCAGCAGTGCGTTCTTCTCAGAATTGTTATGGAAGTCATGACCTTAGCCGCAAGGGTTCACATCGCCCATAAAGCACAGCATTCCGTTCATGCGTGCAATCAAGTCTCAGATGTGTCCTCTTGCTTAGTTTGCCAGTGACGCTCCTGCAATCTGAGCTTTATATCTGCTGACTGAGGTCAACAGACTCCCTCTGAGAGACCCAGGGACAATTGGTATCATTCTTCAACTGATTTAAATATACCCAAATAACCCTGCAATTGAATTTCGTATATGAGGACATAAAAGCCAGCGTGGGTCAGATGATACTAAACAAAAGAAGGCCACACAAATCGAATAAAGACTTCTATAATAGTGCCTGCCACGGTTTGTTTTTATTTGTCTCGTGTTTGCAAAAGTCTCCCTATTTATTAGCATAACCTATTTTAGTCCTTACTTCAAGTTGACATTTAATCTCTTTATCTGTTGTTTTCAAGACCTGTATATTTTTACCGTTTCCTTCAGCTAGTTCGTAACACATGGCCTTTTTAAGGGCACGGTAGTACTTCTGTGTCTTTATATGGGAGTGCAGTGAGTTTGAATTTATTTAGCTTATTCTTTACCATCATGGCAGATCTAGGACTATCCTTCTAAACCCCTAAAGCAGAATAACAGTTCTCAGCCAAAATGTAGGATGTTTTGTTTTTCCTTGCAAAGCATATCCGCAAACAAGAAGCATCTCGTGTTAGCTTGGGAACAGAGTTTGATAAAATACAGAATGGTTTGGAAAATACCTCCCACCCCCGAGTCTGCATATTGTGGTCTTTTTGTGTATCCCTCAGATAAGGCCTCTCAGACTATCTATTACAGGAAAGTCTGAATTCACATTAAATTGTAGATTACTGTACCAAAGATCTGTGGAATTGTTGCAGAGATGAAGGAATGAAATACAAAAACCTCACTGGTCTCACTTTCCTGTTAATATTTTGGGCCTTTTGTGAAAATAGTATTCCTGGAAATCCATGTAAACTGCATTGTCTGAGTGGAAAATACGCATTGCTGAATTTCCCATAACAATGAATGGAAATTCAGGACACTCTATGTTTAAACTATAAACAAAGTGCCGTTACAAATGATGAATGACTGTTAACAGTTCAAATGTAAAGAAATGCCCCGTGGGTCAAAGTCCATTCCACGCAACATTTTTTTCCCCTCCATTTCTCCATATCGTGTTTTCTGGGTATTCTGAAGCAGCTGGGATTTATGACGAAGTACTGGTTCACATTTTGTGGCATAAAATACAAAATTACATAATTACTTCTGTCTGTCCACTAAATGTTTTATTTGTTAAGTATAGTTTCGCATGGACAGGTCATCTTGTGTGATCTTGTGGCTGGACCTTAGAAAAGCAGTCATGGATGGGGCTTTGGCCTCTAGACAGACCACAGTCTTGAAAGACCTCCAAGTAATGACTAGTAACAGTTTCCACTCACATGAGCACTCTTACAATCCTGCATTATTTCCAGATTTTTTCTTCAGTTTGATATTAAAGTTTGTAAACTGCTCTAGGCTCAGGTTCTAAACCTGAGGCCTGTACCATGATGGTAGATGCACAAATTCAGAGTTACAGGATTAGTTTCACGTTGACAAAACCAAACCACTCCAATCCGGCTTTGTTGGTACCATGATGCTGATCATCAACTTTCTTTGTCAACTCAGGCTTTGATCCTGAGTTGGTGGAGCATGTGCACATGAATGTGAGACATCACTGCCGAACAGCCAATCACGAGACTTGGTTAAAGGTTAAAGGATTGAAGAATATGATGAATTTAAATGAATTCTTTCATTGTAAATTTTTCATTTACAATGAAAAAAATTACTTGTTCATGAAAGAGGACAAATAAAATAAATTATCTTGCTTTATCAGTGCAGTCACAAGTGAAACTTGTTAAGTTAGTTTATATAGTTGGAAATATACAGCAGTAGAGACTCAAATGTAAGGACACGTAGTCATTTTTAAAGCATTATCTATTGATTCTACAGCTTATTTATATTACATGATCTGTTTATATTAACATTCATTTAAAAGAAATGATTTATAATAACTGTTAAACTAAAAATGCTTGTGTGTAATGGATTAATAATAATATAAATCATATAATTATATAAATCATATAAAATAACTCTAAGTAATTAGCCTATCATTAAAGCCAGACATTTTTTTTTAGTACAAGTGACCTTTAATTTGGAGCAAGACAAATTGGGGGAGTGATTTTTTTTTGTGTCTGACATGTGTCACTTTGCTCACATCTGATTGGTCGAATTTCAGTTTGAGATCTCTAACTCAGAACATAACCTGCCCCGGAGCAGGTTAGCCATGGAGTGTAAGTTACTATGGCAATGAACGCAGCTAAAAGCCAAGCCACTTTCATGGTACCTAAAACCCAGGATTGGTGCAAACTAAACTGAAACTTACCTGGCTAGCCAGCTACTCTGGCTTCATGGTACAGGCCCCAGGTATGTCAAAATCAACTGCTAGAGGGCAACAGTCCTACAGAGTTCACTTCCAACTCTGCTCCAACACACATACCTGTAGTTTCCAAATCAGCCTAAAGGACTTGATTAGTTGGTTCAGGTGTATTTAATTAAGGTTGAAGCTAAACTCTCCTGGACGATGGCCCCTCCAGGAGTTTGACACCCATGTAATATTCCTTGTGTAGGTGCTTCATTTTTTTCCACCATAATCAAGTTCAAGATTTGATTTTAAAAGAAACATGAAGTTTTACAATTGATTTAATTAATTAGCAAATTTAATTAATTCATTTAATTACATTTAAAGGAATAGATCAACCAGTCTTTCACAAAGTATTCGTCTGTGTCTGAAATTGCATACTCTGAGTAGGTATAAATAATGAATAAATACTTTGTGACCGGTAAAAAAAGTAGTAAAACATCCATCAGATGCACACTTCAGAGTCTCACAGGGAGTAATATTGATGCCTTCACGTGCTATCGGAATTATCGTAAATATGAGTTTCCTAATCGGAAATTAGATGTGAACGGCCTCTCAAGTTGTATTTAGGCTGGGAAACTTGGACATTTTGATACCAGAGTTCCCCAGTTGGGCGGGCCATAAACTTTCAACAAGGTGGATGGAACAGCGATTGCTGTTGTCAGTGATATTGTTTATTAGTTTTCTCCACAACAACTACATCCCCTTGTCTTGTCGCTAAAGTATTTATAGGCTATATGTGAACAATAATTTGAAGCATATAATATGCTTCAATATTATATGTTTTGTAACATAACAGTGAAATAAGCATGTATGACTGAAATTCCAGAATTGTCAGCAAGCAGACTATCTAGCGCAGTGAATGTTTATAGTTTATATAGTTGTGAACCAATGGGATGCTACAGTTTATTATTTTCGACCCCTGCTAAAAAAAACCAATCAAAACCATCACAGAATTTGTAATGGTTTTACTGGTTAGAATGGGAATTGTATTGGTTTTAATGGAAACTGTAATGGACCCTGTTGGTCTCTACTGGTAATCGGTCGCCTTCTATTGGTGGCTTTTTACAATCACTAAATCATAATGGAACATGTCCCAAAACACACTACAGAAAACCATTTTTTAAAATGGTTTTGATGGTTAAAACTGGATGGTTTGTAATGTTTGTAACGGTATTTGCAGTAGTGGAAACCATTAGAATTTCTGTGATGGTTTCTATTGTTTTTTCAGCAGAGACAACAAAGCACTTGAATGCAACGAGCTTGAAATCACGACTTTATATGTGGGGAAATAGGAAATTTCCAATAGCACATGAAGTCAGCCTAAGTCATGTGTGGAATTTTCATGTACTGTTTTGTAGTGTAGTAAGGACCAATGCATATAATTTGGATGGTGCATATGACTATCTACCTCGGAACACAAAACACATTATAGCAGAATATCCAAGCTTTATTTTCCATACAATGACGGTAAATGTCAGACATAAAAATGGAAAGCACTTTCTCAGTCTAGTTTGATTTTATTTGATTGGCTGACTTTTGGTAATAAGGGCACACAGGTGTTGTTTATCAGTCCATCTGAAAACAATGTCATACCTGGTTGGTACAGTGAGCACATTTGTGTTGTGTATGTGAAACAGTCTGTAATTTTCTGTCTGTTGTATTATAATAAATGACATGCAATACAAACTGTGGATGGATTCATGATGGATTCACATTTTAGTCGGATGGCTTGTGATATGTGTAATAGTTGTGATTTGAATACTTATTAGCAGATGCTCTGCTAAATGTTTAAGCTAGTTGTTCTAAATTGAGTCAGTTTGTCAGTTGAAGAGTGCTTTTGGGACTAGTTCTCATTTTAGAGTTAACTCTCTAGTGGAGAGATGGAACGCGGAACAAAATTAGACAGAAAAATTAAGATGTGAGAATCAGAAAAGCAAAATCCCTAAAATGCAGGACAGAGAAAAAATAGGTGGAAAACTGAAAGGTTGCAGACTCAATACAGAAAGTACATTTGACCTACAGGGAAATTCATAAAAAGTGTGTGTGCACTTATTTCTGAATGCTGTTTGCATTCTCATGTTTGTGGTCTGAACTAATTCCCATTAGCATCTTGTAACCTTTTCCTCTCACTCATTTTCCCACAATGTTTTTGCAGAAATGTTCTGTTTATTCTTCCTCGTAGGAATCCATTGTAGTTTTACTGTATACCTTTACATTAACTGGTCATGTTTGACTCTTTGTTTAAGGAGAACTTGGCTGATGTCTATTTAAGAACATTAGTTCGTGTTTTGGTACAATGCAGCCCATCTCAGAGGCGGATACAGGTCCAGGTCCAATTTGCGTACAGTAACCAAGTAAGAGATACTGTGTAGCACCTGTTCTGTATGCTGTGTAGGAGGGACATTCTGACTCAAAATATGTTTTATTATAAAATGACTCCATAATAATAGACCAGCTGTCATTACATGACATACATAGACAGGTGTGCGGTAGAATACTTTTCTGGAAGGAGAAGGTGGTTGTCATATCATGCACTAAAATAGAACCAGTGGACACAATATTAAATGTCAATTATGCATGAAAGATGAAGATTCAACCATATTGAAGAAGCTGAACCATATGTTCTGTAAGACTCACATTTGTTTAGGATTTTGAGAATTATAGCACTTAAAGAAGTAAGAATGTTTTAAAGGATTGTTTGGAGTTGGAATTTAAAGCTGACTCTATGCAGATGGCTTTAATATTATTAATATTAATAAAGATATTTTTGGGAAAAAAAACCCTACCATTTAACATAGTAAAATAATTCAAAAAGTAGGAGGATAGGACAGTGAACAGACATTTAATTTGTGGGTGGGAGGGGAATTACACACACACACAAACAGAAGAAAAGCAAACAAAAAGAGCAATCTCTATAAAGAAATGCAATGTAAATAGAATGTAATGAGAACCATATTAAATTGAAAGATGTCAAAGCCATATGATTTTAATCTTATAAACTGCACACTACAAGAATGAAGGGATGAATATCCGGATGTCTTTAAAGACTGGAATCAATTGCGAAATGTTCAAGAATGTGACAAATGTGGAATATATTAAAATACCAGTAGATGTTTGGTCTTTCTCTTTGGTCAGTATTGTAGGTTTTGTGGTAGTGATACCATGAATAAAGCACACAAAGGCAATTTCCATTGTTGTGTAACATTCCAGTTTTAGAAAACTGCAGCGTGAGCTGGTTTTATTACACTATCCAGAGAATCATCTGAAAGAAGCTGCTATTTGTACAGGCAGAAGGAAATAGAAGAATGGAGTGGCTGCATATCCATGTGTATTAATGTGAATGTGTTTGTGGGCATGGAAATGGCTGTGCTGAGCCGGTCAAGTGCATGCCATTTTGTAAATGTCACAAGTTAGCATTAAGGATCGGTGTCTTCTGTTGACCTGAGATTGTTTTTCTCGCTGGGTCACTGATATTTGGAATTAGAGTGCCAAAGCTTCAGCCGCGATTGGTTTACTCATTTACCCAGTAGTAATGTATGTGTATGTGTGTGATCAGTGTGTATCAGCCCACACAGAGCTCATTTCACACGTTCTTGGAGTGTGGAGGGTTCACAGTGCAGTGCGGCAGACATTCGAGCCCTCTCTGGTATCTTTAATTGCTCATTTATTTTCTCTCATTGCTCTAAAATATTCTTTGCTATCTCTTGATTGTAAAGGTGCCTTTTAATAGGGCTGCACTGAGGCTTCCATTAACACACTGTGTTCTCTTCTTATCCGTTTCGAGAGAGAAAATAAGAGAAGGGCCATGCCAAAGGCTGCAGGAGGAGATAACACTTTTGTACAGAGGCCACCATTAGAAGGATAATTACTTGGGCCTGGAGTCAAGACATAGCAATCGCTTGGTTAGATGTTTTATTGACAACGCAGGAGAAGAAAATTATCCACAGAGGAAAGAGATTCAGGGGCTCAAAATATCCAAAACACATCACATGCCCAAAAGTGATAGAATGCATTAGTGTGCGCTTAATCCCTTAAATTGCATTTACAGTGTACATTAGGTTTTCATGGCTTTTAGTGCTATGCCCATAGTGTATTGTGAATGTATTGTCCAGTTAATTTCCTCATTTCATTAAGCTGTAATGTTGCTTTCCATTTGACCATAGTGGTTTCCATGAATGAGTCCTGTGTACCATTGTGTACCATTGTGGTAAGCTGTTAAACAAGGATTTTTTTCACATTGATTAACCAGTCAGCCATTGTATCCGTTGTATCTAATTCTATGTTGATGCTCTGAGCTCTCAAAGTCTTTCTAAGACTCTGATAAAAAGATGGATTCTTCTACCTACAGTAGCTAATGCAGATAATCTTATACTTAGACATTTCATGACTAAACTCTTGCAACTTCTGCTTTAACTGCCGATAATATCTGCAATTCAGTCTATTTCTACACTGCAGCAAACATGCATTGATAAAACACTTCTGATTGAGTCATCGCCACAAAGACATTTCAGTTGCCCATGTTTTGAATTAGCTGTTAATTTATATTTTAATTTTTGTTTCAGTAATTTTGTTTTGCGTTGTCATTTTGATATATTTCTAATTCTATTTATATGAATTTATTTATATTTCATTTTTACATTTTAGTTTTTGTAATTGATACTTCAGTTTATTTTATATCAGTTAGTTCTCAAGTCAATGTTTCTGTATCATATTTCAGATGTTTTTCAATTAGCAAAAACAAGTTTTAGTTTTCGTTAACATCTACTCACCAAAAATATCTTAATCACATCCAACCTGAACTAGTAAATAAATACATTAAATGGCTTATTGTGTGTGGATATACTTTTATAATTTACATGTTTGGCTATATTTCAGCATTTTATGACAATCACATTTTATTTCTACACCATATATCGACATTCTGGTGGGCTTCCAACTTTGTTGCAAAAGTTTGGGGAGGTCTGTTTTCCGCATGACTTTGCACAAAGCTAGGCCAGTTTACATAGAAATGGTTTACTGGGTCTTTTGTAGAGGAACATGACATTATCCATCTTCAAGAAATGGCTAAAAACACATCTCTTCCATCTTTATTTGACCCTCTAACTCTAGCTCTAACTCTAACTCATCTAAAAAAAACCTTGCTATGTGTACTGCGTTAGGCTAACCGAGATTTGTCATAGCACTTGTATTTAATTGCTCTTTTATTGATTTTGATTGCTTCTATTGTCCTCATTTGTAAAATAAAAGTGTCTGCTAAATGACTAAATGTAAATGTAAATCCAGATCTGAACCCACTGACCACTGGGACTGTAGAGTGTCATATTCCATCAAAGACAATACAAAAAGGTGATCAAAATGTTTGCAACATCTGGAAAGCACTGATTTCTATTGTAAACATCTTAGTATTCATTTATACACGTGGATTCATATACATTCAGTCAATACAGCTACTGGTAGTCATTCTATCATCTGACACATACATTTCCCTGATATATTGCAGATGAGCCAGTGTTTCAAATCACATTGTCCAAATGAAAATGAAAGTGATGTCTGTGGGTTTGGAGCAGGAGATTCAAATAGCCTGAAGGAGTTGAAAAAAATAAAGTTGTGTCATTGGCTGTGACCTAGAACCTCTTTAATGAAAGACAAATGGTGCAATGAACATCTATCACACTTTTATGTCCCAGGGACTGATTTTTATTAAAACAAATTTCAACTTGAGGATGTCTGAAGGGCACGTTATGACTGTCATGGAAACATTTTTTATCATGCTTTCATCATCTCATCATTTCCATCACGACTAACAAATTCTGCAACTAATAAAGTTTTATCAGTGTACTTTGTTTGCTTTGTTAGTTGTCTGTGAAAAGCTAGAGATTGAGATGAAGATAATGCAAAGAAATTCAAAGTAAATATCACTTGTGAATTTTTATTATGCATCATTTCCAATCGAAATCTGTTGAAAATGTTGTTAAATTATTATTAAATTGTGTGTGTTTATTTAGGATACAAAAACTATGATATAGCCTTAGCAAGATAAAGAAGTCAGACAAAATGTCATTTTCATCACAGAAGGTTATTAAACACAGTAAATCAGTTAGAAATGACACTGATGGAAATGTATACATTGTAAGTTGACAAATCAAGTTTATAGTGGTATAGTTGAAAAACACTCCTATATACTACCATTCAAAGATTTGTGGTTGGTAAGATTTTATTTTATTTTTTTAATAAGTTTTGAAATAAGTCTTCTGTTCACCAAGACTGCATTTATTTGTGCAAAAATAAATAAATAAAAATTAATAAAATAAAATAAATAAATAAATAAATACTAAAATAACTAAATACATAAATCTATATTATGAAATATTAATACAGTTTAAAATATTCAGTTTGAATATAAAATATAACTGTAAAATGTGCTTAATTAATTAATAAGATGTAATTTATTCCAATTTTCAAAAGAATATATGAAATAGCATCCTGGCTGTATTTATTTATTACTTAATTCTTACTTAATTTTGTACTGACCCCAAAATTTTGGATAGTACAATTATTAAATTTTTTTTTTTAACACTTTACATAAAGGTGTCATTTGTTGAGATTAGCAAAATACACTAATTAACATGAACTAAAAATGGTAAGTAACCTACTTCTAAAGCATTTATGAATCTTAGTGGTTAATTTCAACATTTACTAATGCATGATTAAACTGAAAAGTTGTAGCTGTTAATATTATTTAATGGTGGTGCGCTAACATGAACTAACAATGAACAGTTGCATTTTTGAAGATTTATAAAGATTTTCAATATCTACAAAGATTAGTATGATTAATACTGTAACAAATGCATTGCTCATTGTTAGTTAACTATAAACAGTTACCAAAAATTAATTGCACAATATTGCTTAACATATTTACCAATGCCATTAGTGGCATTTTACTGAATACACATTTTACGGAAATAATATTGCTATGCAAATGCTCATTATTTTCACTTTATAATGATTTGTTGCAGTCCTAGTCCCATATTTAGTTTTTAGTCACATTTTTCTTTTTATATATGGTCATCATTGATTGCTAGACTAAAACCACAGACTCTCTTTAGGCAAGGGAGTTTACAGCTTACACTAGCAGAGTCTTCCCATAAGAATGTGAGGGAGTGACACAGAATGTGCTGAGACGGCTCCAGTACATGGCCTGATCTTAGTTTGCTGTAGCATTTCAGTCGTTTAGTGTGGGGTCTGGTGGACTCTGTTGACTTGGGGTCAGTGACCAGCCAACCACAGTCTTGGGTGGTTGTCATGGAAACAAAAGCCCAAGAAGGCAGACAGCTGAGGGGAGTCTGGAAAGGTATGTAGATGACTCACCTCACCGTTTGTGTGCCTGTGTGGGAGTATTCTTCAGAGATTTTCAATTGACTTCTCCACTGAAGATTTGCCCGTGTTTCCCTTTGTTTGGTCAAAAAGCCTGCAGAGCTTCTGATATCACTGTGCGGAGGACATGTACAAATAAGGTTTTGTATCAAATATTCACAAATTAGATTTTCATTCAGCCTGTTCTTTGTCTATGCCTTGATGCACGTCATAAGAAGGTCCACATGAGACAAACAAAAGGTAAACAAAAACATAATGAGCACTTTTATTCATAAACATAATTAGAAATATTTGCTTGGGCCAGTGTATTTCAATACAATATGCAGAAGGAAATAGCCAGGCTCTATTTCATTAGTGTGTCAATGCTGATGAAATCTAATGTAATTCTCTCTTCTGTCTGCCTATTGCACTGTAATATTTGTCCCTGGTGTCTCCGGAACAAAGTGAGACCTCAGATGATGGTCAGCTAACCTGGCCCATTTCGACACTTTCTGCCCTCATTCATACAGAAGTTTTGTTTTTCTCATAGCAAATCACTGTCTCTCTATATTCTCTTCTAGTTAAATCTGGCTCTTCATGGGTACTTACCAGTCAAACCCAGTACCTCTAAAGGCTTACAGGAAATTCATTCATCATGCATAGTAATCATGTGTTTTGTTAGCCGCATAATGAAAAAGGAAGACTGGCACTTGGCAAGCATTTGTTTGTGTTTGGATTTTCCATAACAAGGCCAGACCGCACTCTCTCGCTCATTATCTTGTTGCTTTCCCTGTTCTTGCTTAGCGTGTATGTGCATGAGAGAGAATGTAATACAGACATATTGTATCTCAAAAGGGTTACCTTAGAAACATGCATCTGGAAAGACAACTCATCCTATCATCTTTAACAAAAATAGCAATATTGTAATAGTAATACTATATTTTTTATAAAAGCTGTGCAGGTTTACATTGAGTACAATGAAATAACTATGTAATATGTTGATAACATTTTTGTATTGGCATTCAGGAAAGCCAAAAAGATGGTTTAGAACCTTTCCAGTCTGACAATACCATTTTGTTTATTTAAACAGGGAATTTATTAAGTTAATGCCAGTAAAGTATGGGGTACTGCAAGGATCTGTTTTAGGCCCTTCACTATTTTTCATAAACATGCAGCCCCTTGGAAATATTATTAGAAAACATGGAATTACCATTATTATGCTGGTGATACTCAACTATATGTTTCATTTTGACCAGATGAAATTTCTGGTAACTGTAAATTATACATTACTTATTAGTATAAATACTATATAATACTATATAAATACTATATATGATATTTTGAAATAGTGTAATCCCTTACAGTAAGCTTCAATTCTTTAACCTTTGTTAATGCATTATCATTTGCTGCATTTATTAATCTAATCAGTCATTATTAATCTAGTCATTCATCTAATCATTCATTATTAATCTAGGTTAATGTTAATTTTTAAATTACTATTGTTCATTGAATATATTATTGCTCGTAATATATGAACTAATGTTAATTTGTGAACTAATGATAATTTATGTAATTTAATAATATTAAATTAACTTGAAACATTGAAAATGTATTAATATATGTGAAAAAATAACATTAACCTTGATGAATAAATGCTGTTACTATGAAGTGTTACTGAAAAAAACAGTTGTATATTAGTGGAAAAGCTTGTCTCTATCCTTATAAATCAAAGCATCCTGTGATGCCCATGCCTGCAGATGTTGGTCACTGAGCAGTTATAGTCCCCATAGTGCTAATATACCACTGCATGTGAAGCCACTGACAGATGGGAAGACACAGCTGTTATTCACAAAGGCCAGAGGGTTAAACCCAGAATCTTCCCGTCTCAAACCCAAACATGTCAGATCTTATATCCCCATGCTTATTTGGATCATCCTGTTGTGGCACTACTGCATTACTGATATTGAAAAGGTCTATTTCTCAAGGCAAATGATCTTTTTAAAGAACTTTATTTTATTTTAGACGAAAGCTCTTTAAACTTTAAAAGTTCGACTTCAACTCATAATATCCTTTGCAAAAATACACTGAGAACGTTTTGTTATATTCAAGGTCGAAGCAGTGTGGTTGTATCTTTGTACTGACTGCATTAATTTTAGCTCCAGGAATATTTAATAGTGGGCTTTGTTAACAGACAGAGATTATATCATGACTTTAAAAAGTCGGAGTGTGCTGTCTCTGATTATCTTTTGTGAAATATGATTTCATCCACAAACAAACGGCCCCTCTCACAGATAAGCACTAGCATGAGTAGAACTAATATAAGCAGCATGGCACGCTAATTAACGTTGATATGAATAGTTCCTGTGATTATGCGGACGGTCATCATTTTCATCCTAAAATCTTGTGCGTCACAAATTGCCATGGAGACTGCCGACAGCAAAGCCTCTGTGAGAACGTCCATCTCTCGTGATCAGAATTGTTGAGCTAACCCTATAGCTGAAGAAATAAGAAAGCTCTTATCAGTGCTGGATACAAGCTACAGCTCTGAGCAGATGTGAGCATCTGCAGAACATCTTGTCTAGCAGTTCCCCCCCAACTAACACTATCCAGACACAGGCACATTTGGCATGCATCGTATGATGGCTAACTGGTTTTGCATGCACTCATGCAACTCTGTTCTACCACTAGGGTTTATATGCAGCATACTTAGAAGGTTCATAAATCTTCAACCTATTCTGGCACTGCATTGTAGAAGAACTTCTGTTGAAGCTATATTTCTGTCCAAAACAAAGCATGATTCATGACTTTTAATGGTCAGACATTAGCCTGAGGTTTCAGCAGACGTGATAGGCCAACACTAGGGCACTTGTTTGCCTTTAGTGTGAAAGAGACTTTTTAGAAAGCGAAAGATTTAATTTAACTTTCCAAGTCTCTGCAGTGCCTTTGTTCTCTCTTTCAAAAAAGTAACAAAGTGTTACCATTGTACAGTGATGCTATTAGATGAATTATTATTCCATTCATACTGTATACACTATCATGGTTTTTACATAATAATCTAAGATACTTGAAACATACTCCAAAAACTGCAGTAATACCGTGGTACTTTTTAAAGGTCTGTAATTATCCACCTTATATTTTACAGAAGAGCAGGCATTATCTGTTGTCATCCATTTCTAGTCTGTTATGCTGCTTGATATTGCAAACTGGTATTTTTTATTATATTATTTTCGTTTATTATTATGATCACACACACTGGTTTGTAGCACAGATAGTTTTGCTGTTTACTGCACTCACTGTTAAATGGCAGCTAATGAAACAAAAGTCTTGCATATTCACAGAAATAGCTTACTTCTGTGTTGGAAAAAAATATATATAGATAGTCTTTGCAATCATGTTGTTTTTGTTTATGTTTGGCTTAAATTAGTAAATTAGTTTTTATTAGGCTGCTGATGTGACTGGAGCTATCTTATCTGTATATGATTGTGAACATATTTTTCAGAAAGGCATTGTTCAGTCATTAAATTTTTCTGAGTAGCTGAGTGGTTCTCCAAAATCAGCAGCATAGCCAATCGATCTCTTATTCTTATCTACGCTCCCTAAGATCACAAAACTCTGGACTCTTGGTAGTACCTTGAATAGCAAAGTCCACTAAAAGAGGTAGAGCTTTTTCACATCTCCCAAACTCTGGAAGAGCCTTCCTGATAATATGCGGGGTTCAGACACACTCTCTCTCTTTAAATCTAGATTAAAGACACATCTCTTTAGCCAAAAATTTACATAATGTATCTCATAACCTTGTACATCAGCTACATCTGATCAAATGCACATTATCATTCTTTTGCTTGGGTTGAAGACATCATTTTTTGGCAGGAACAGCAGCTACGCTAATTTTGTCTCTGTTTGCTTCTCTGTTTCTGCCACGGGACTCGCATCCCGAGGCGACTACTAATCAAACAAGCTTCAATCCTGATCCGACCCTTACGAAGATCTGAGATGACCGAACACCTGATATGAGATGATGCCAACCCCCCCAGAGGACCTCAGATTATGATAAACCTGGAACAACATACAAAACTACCAAATTTTGCTATAAGTTTAATCACTTAAAATTTAAGTTTAATCAATTAAAATTTAAAATAAGTTTAATCACAACCTATAATCCCTGCAGTTAATAGTGTTCACTGTCTGTTTGATTACATGTAATTTAACTAACTGCATGATTTTCTCTATACCACTAATAACCTACTCCTAAATATAATGTATAAACTTAAAATTTTCTGTAAAGCTGCTTTGCAACAATTTGTATCGTGAAAAGCGCTATACAAATAAACTTGAATTGAATTGAATTATCTAAGCAACCTTATTTATTTCCATCATGACCTGCTCCAGTACTGTGCATCATGAGTATTTTCTCCAGCCTTCCTCCTCCCCAGCTCCACCTGTCTAGATCTATTGCAGGGGATTCTCCCTACAGATCATTACTACTTACACTTCATTCTTCAGTATGTTGCAGTTACAGTAAATCCGATTGAGCTACTATTAACTTCTTTTTTTGTGAGGTTGGGACTTTGTGAACTTTGGAATCCTCAATCCAAAAGTTCACAAAATTGTTATTTGGAAATAATTAACATTTAGCTCCTGAATATTTCCTCTCTTGCCTCTGTTTTTCAGTGTGTGTGTTAGCATGTGTGCAAAAAATGAATTCTTTGAGATAGTTATTGTATGTGAGTTGTGACAGTGTATTTCCTTTCATGAGCTGATGATGATCATTACACACTTTCTCTGTCACCTCCCTCTGTTTATGTGTGAATTTTGTATTATTAACAAATGAGGGTAAAGCAGCATGGGTATGTGTGCATGTGCATAAGTGTCTATTTTTTTAGATATCAACACTCTTGAGTGCTGGGACAGTAGATTTCCTGGCCTTTTTACAGTCTGCAGTGGTTCCTTTTTCTCCAAAAGAGCCCTGTGTCAGAGCCAGCGGGGGTGCAGGATGCTGGGAGGTGTGCGCCTGAGCGCCTGCTTTTGTTCCCCGCCGCTGATTGATGCCGGCGGCCTTTACCATGCTCAGAAAGAGCAGCGTGAGACTAACCGGACCTCCACGGAGCGGAAGCCTGACTTGGCAGAAGACACAGTGAGAGGGAAAGCAGCGGCGACATTTACAGAGGACACCAGCACCAGCTAAAAATTCCCATTTAGGGCCAGTTTAGGAGCCAATTCCTGACAAAATTCCAGTATTAACTGCTATATTCTCACACCAAGTCTATGATGAGTGGGAAAAGGCAACTTGTATCCATCTTAGCTGATACTCTCCGCCCTGATTTGAGAACACCTTGTCTTTCATAAGTGATCCCAGGACAGATTCTCACCATAATAGATATATATACACACTAAAGACTAGCACAAATCTCATGTCATCTTAGAAGACTACATTCTACCCTAACCGCATGTGAAGGAAAAGATCAAATCTGCTCTTTATTAAACCCACAAGGCTATGGAGGAGCTTTATCTTGTATAGATTTTCTTTGATGCTCTCAGCAATGTTATATTAAAATACAATATTGACCTGTTCCTGCCAAACATGCTGAGATGTATTCATCGAATCCACCTCATTTAAACTGTCTGCAATGAAAAAATGACTCATGCCCTGTGGATTTACACGGAGACTCTTTCTATTGCCTATATTCTCCATAATCTTTGTGTAATAACATAAACTGGCCCTCTTTCAAGGAAAATCTGCTCTGTGAAAAGATGTCTGACCAAATTTAGCTGAAGGCAATTATTAGTTAGAGGTAAAAAACAAGCCTCTAAATCCTCCTCCTTAGACTGGTGAATTTAGTGGACTTTGATTTGTAGTGCACTTTATCTTAAATTAAATTTCTCTAGTGTACAGACCCTGGGCTATGTTTTGCTCCAGAGGCTTTGGGATGTTCCCCACACTGGGACCAGCAAAATACTCCCTATTTTCCAAACCTCTATGTGACCACTGAGCTATAGACATGCTGCCAAAATAATGTTCTTTTAGTCAGCACACTACTGGCCAATGAGCCTCTGGGACTGAAAGACTCATTTTACAGATCAACTCTTTAATAGAAAATGAAATAGACGGTAAAACATTTGAAGAATATGATGGTTTTTAATAAAATAATCAGAATGTGCAGGTTTATTGCTCTTGCACAGGCTACCAAAAATACCTTCCTTATTTGTAGATGATATGAGCAGGCTCGTATTCGCTCTCTATGAACACAATGCAGTAAAGAAAAATCTCATTTGAATAATGACAACAACCTCTTCATCATAGGCATTTACAGGTGCGGTTGGCTCCTGCAGTCATAAAGCGACTTTGTAAACACACTAAAAGTGGTTGTCATGGTGATGATTTGAATTCTTCACCATCCTTCACCTTTTCTGTGAGTCAGATGGAGATCGCCATTAAAATTAGTCTCATTAAACCTGGCAATCTTCTAAAGCCATATAATTCACAACACAGGCATTCCTGATCTAGGCACTGACCTGTGTTGGTTATTAGACAAACAGAATGAAGGTACGAACCTCTTGAGCATGCAGCAGGACATTCGATTATATTGATCTGGGCTTGTCGCTATGGAGTTGGTTTACATAGAGGCAAAGACTCTCTGTGGTTTATGACAGAGGCTCATGGAGAGATATGTATGAATGTTGGAAAGTCCTCTCGACTGTTCATAACTCTGCACTCGGGTCCTTCTCTAAATAAACAGTAAGTGCTAATATTTAATATACAGGAACTTATATATTTGTCTCAGTCAACAGCGGGATAAAAGGCAATAAAATTTAAGCATCCTCTCCACATTTGCCGCAGTCCTGCATGACATTTATCTTCCAGGTTTTCCAAATCTGTGCAAGACCATTAGATAGTGTGTGCTGTCATTCATCTAAATGATCTATTCATGTAATATGAATCTAACTATCTTCCCAGCTAACAATGTTATGTTCTAACAACATTTCCTAATGTTCTCATTTAGTTAGTAAAAAAACTAATAACAGACAGGTTTTTTCCCCGTTTACAAAAATGTTCTGGTGCACATTATAACATATAACATATAATAATAACATAGGTTTTATAGACAATTGGACGAGTTTTTGGGGCAGCCCTGACCTGTTGAAAAGAGATGGTGTTCATCCCTTCTGGGGTGGTGCCGCTCTTCTCTCTAGAAATATGGCACATAGTCTTAGAGTTCGTACTTGACTAACTGGGGCCCAGGTTAGGAAGCAGACAGACTGGCTAAACCGACCGTCTGCTAGCCGCCTCACATCACAGAAGTCAGTTAATTCTCAGCACATAGAGACTCTTTCACCTAG
>JAFVLL020038413.1:0-23933 GCA_021397915.2 Tor tambroides | reverse complement strand
CAAATGAAGTTCTTAGCAATGCATATTACTAATCAAAAATGAAGTTTTGATATATTTACGGTAGGAAATGTACTAAATATCTTCATGGAACATGATCTTAATATCCTAATGATTTTTGGTATAAAAGAAAAATGGATAATTTTGAGCCATACAATGTATTTTTGGCTATTGCTACAAATATACCTGTGCTACTTATGACTTATCACATTTTTTAAAACTAAATTGTGTTAAAGTGCAAAATTGCATGTTAAAACCAAATGCAATTTTCTTAAAAACACAGAGGCACAGCTGTCCAATCAGATTGGAGCAATTCTGACAAGACGGTTTCTTCAAAGCCGTTTCTTCTATTGTATGTTTTTGTATGTTGAATATGAGTTGAATAAATAATGATAAAAATCATTATAATAAATAATAATGAAACAGCAGCTGATGGTAAGTCCCAGAAGGCACTGAGAAACAGGTTGGTTTGGTGTGAGCCAGCGCTGATAAGCAGGATGTTTGCACTCTAGACGTGAGCGTCTCATCTGGCCATCTGAAACTCTAAACACCGCTGAAGGCAGAACAAACTCTGAGGACAAAAACTGCTGAACACCAAACAGAGCAGAGCAACACACACACACACACACACACACTCACACTCACACTCACACTCACACTCACACAATCTCACACACACACACTCATGCACACTCATGCATGCACACAGAATCACGCACGCACACACAATCACACGCACACAATCACATACACACACACACTCACTCATTCATGTACACACACAGAATCACACACACACACTCATGCACACGCACACAGAATTACACACACACACACACAGAATCTCACACACACAAACACTCATGCACGCACACAGAATCACACACACACACAATCACACACACACACACACTCATGCACACGCACACAGAGTTACACACACACTCATGCACGCACACACTCACGCACACAGAATCACACACACACACTCATGCACACTCACACAGAATCACACAAACACCCATGCACACACATACACACTTATGCACTCTCACACAAAATCTCACACACACACTCACGCACACACACAGAATCACACACACACTCACGCACACAGAATCACACACACACTCACACACTTATGCACGCACACACACTCATGCACGCACGCGCGCACACACACTCATGCACGCACACAGAATCACTTACACACACAAACACTCATGCACACTCACAGAATTACACACACTCATGCACGCACACAGAATCACACACACACTCTCACACACACTCACGCACACTCACGCACGCACACAGAATCACACACACACTCACACACTTATGCACGCACACACACACTCATGCATGCACGCACGCGCACACACACACACACACAAACACATGCACACACACTTCTAACTCCCGCACAAACACACACACAGCTGTAAAGGTGATACAGCTTTGCTGTCAGGTCAGTGTTGCCATCAACAGGCAACCAGGCGAGACACAGGGCCCAGACCAATCTAAAGCATCCAGATAGAAATTTGTCGCCCATTCTCAATGGGAAAGAGCCCAAAGTTGCCCCATGTATCATCTGCCTAAGAACTACTACAGATCATTAAAAGCTGGTCTGACGAGATCCAGCTGAGGCGGTTCACACAGAGAAACTCAACAATAGACGACGATGCCAAGAACAATGATAAAATCCTGAGGAATGCAATTCTGGTTCCGATTCCACTTAATCATTACGGTTACTCAATAACTCCACCCAGACTTTAGAGGAAGAAATGAAGGACGTGGTTTAGGAAACAATGACAAGGCCGTTTCTAGGGTGTTCTGGGTGGTTGCAGGCTGTTGCTAAGGTGTTGTGGGTGGTTGCTAGGGTGTTTCAAGGCAGTATCAGTACACTGACCCAAGCAAACAGAACCCATGTTTGTCACTGCGCTCATATGAGGTGTTTAAGACAGACTGAGAACGACCGCAGCGGCTAACAAACCACATTAATGCATGAGAACGGTGCAGTAGTGGATGAAGTAAAAGCGGCACGAGTAAAAGTAAAGATATCTCGCCAGAAAATGACTGGTAGAAGCTAAAGGTCACCGTTTAGAATATTGCTCGAGTAAAAGTTTTAAAGCATGTGATATTTATTAATTTGTTTAACATTTACATCATGTGTGCTGCACTTGGAATAGAATTTTCTTTAATTAGAGGGTTAATAAAGAAAACATTTTCAAGTTGACAAGTAAAAAAAAAAAAAAAAAAAAGAGAATAGGTCAAACGTTCTGAAAAAAAAAATAATAATAATTTTTTTTTATCATATCGCCCAGCCCTACATCACGATTTTGTGCCTCGTATTATGGATTGGTGGTTTAATGTTAGTTTAGTAATGCTAGATTAACAGTTGATGAGGTTAAAGTCATCTTACGCACAGTGTTGGGGAAAGTTACTTTTAAAAGTAACGCATTACAATATTGCATTACTCCATAAAAAAAGTAACTGACTGTGTTACTTAGTTACTTTTTATGGAAAGTAATGCATTACGTTACTTTTGCATTACTTTTTGTCACCTGGGCTTGCTTATTTATCTTTAATAACACAAAACCAAAAGTTATATTTTTGGCGACTGCAAAGGCCCTTTCACACCAAGAGTGAAATTAATAATCCTCAGGCTGAAAAAAAATGCCTCTGCCTCTGTACTTACACGGGGACAGGAAAGGTGTTAGTAAATCAATAGGAAAACACAGTATCTTGCATTTCTAATTTGAAAAAGTAACTCAGATATTTTCTTGTTCATTTAAAAGTAATGCATTACTTTGCTCTTAGGGATGCACCGATCAAATACAGGCGCACACACTAATGCAGCAAACATTTCGGCAAAGTGAAAGTATTTAAAAGTGTCCAAAAAAGACGCAAAAATCATTACAAGATCCGACAGCGAGAGACTGTTTAGTACTGCATCACATGTCTTCGATGAGAAGAGGAAGAGGTGGTTGATGCTGGTTACTGTATGATGACTGAAATCGTGAAATAGCCTCAAACAATTAGTAAATAAACTGCAGAATGTTATGTTTTCTAATATACGCACAAATTGCATGCATTCTGAGCGATGGACGAGCTCGCTGCGCTAAACAGTGTTACTCGTCAGCTGCTCAGTAACATTTTTATGCATTTTTAAAATAAAATAAGAAAAGTAAGGCAATACTAATGATAATAATTACAACAGCTCTATTAATATATTTATTATAACACTCACACATTGTGTTCAAATTGGGATCTGTAATATTTTCTAATGTTTTAAAAGAATTCTCTTCTGCTCAGCAAGGCTGCATTTATTTGTACAGTAAAAATACATAACTGATTCAAGAAAGGGGGTCCCAAAAATGGCCAAAAAAATTATATTTTACTAACTTATTCATTTTGAGTCAAATTGTTTTTTTTTTGCTATAGTGTTTGCTAGAATGTTCAGTGTTAAGTAAATATTTTTAAATTGTTGTTTTGTTACTGATTTTTTTTCTTTGAAAAGCTAGACAAAACAGTAAAAAGCACATTTAATTTATGCAATGGTGAAAAAAAAAATTGGCACAATATATGGGGAAAAAATGCGAAAAACCGTGTTCGGTATTCGGCCCAGTGTTTCATTTTGTTTGGCTTCGGCCAAGAATTTTCATTTCGGTGCGCATTTTACTTTCACTTTCAAATTAGCAGCAATTCGGCGTCAAGCAGTTGTTTGTTTTTAGTTTGTTTGAGTTTTCCCTCTTTTCCTCACTTTCCTGTGCTTTTAAATAGCTTAAAACGCATTTTACTTTCACTTTCAAATTAGCAGCAATTCGGCGTCAAGCAGTTGTTTGTTTTTAGTTTGTTTGAGTTTTCCCTCTTTTCCTCACTTTCCTGTGCTTTTAAATAGCTTAAAACGCATTTTACTTTCACTTTCAAATTAGCAGCAATTCGGCGTCAAGCAGTTGTTTGTTTTTAGTTTGTTTGAGTTTTCCCTCTTTTCCTCACTTTCCTGTGCTTTTAAATAGCTTAAAACACATTTTACTTTCACTTTCAAATTAGCGGCAATTCGGCGTCAATTGCTTGAATTCAATTCAAGCGACAACAAAATACAACGTAGAACTTTTATTAGCAAAACGAATAAAAATACACCATGCTATATGCCTAGTATAAAATAACAAATAACTTACACAAAGTTTAGGTATACAAAACTGAAGATCAGTAAACACTGTGGAACCAAATAAATAAGAAACGTATGTTTATTAGAAAAACGAATAAGAAAGCTAGGAGACACGGCTTACTTGATGTAAAATTAAAAAATTAAAAATACACAGTTTAAATAAATAAAAATCAGCAAATACAGTGGAACCAAATAAATAAGAAACGAATATTTTAAAAAATTCCAATATCAAGGCCATTGCACACTGAGTCCGAAATTTTCGCACATTATAAAATAAATACGAACTCATGTTGTGTGTCAAAACTTTCATCCGTCATAAAAAAACAAACAAAAAAAAAAAAAAACACATCGGAGCAGGTTCGATTTTCTGCTTTTTCGCATTCATAGCAAGCATTTTGATACGAAAGGATGACGAATAAGTACGAAAAGTACGAAAAACCTTCACCTTAAATAAATGGCAGAAGGCTTTTCAAAATCCAAATTATTATTAAAACAGGTGTTTTGCATGTCGTTTTGAAACTCTTGTCTGTCTCAGCTCACTCTCTTCAGCTTCTCCTCACGTGATAAATGAAATCTACTCACTGTTTTTGTTGGGCGGTGGTGGGACGTCTCTCCTTTGGCTCTCGTTCGGAGGTCTGATGATCCGAGGCGGGACTTCTGGGACTTGATCCGTGTCTGACGGATCATCTGCAGGAGCGCTGGAGGAGCAGACAGAGGAAGATTTATCATTACTCAGATCACAGGACAATCTGCTGATCAGCCGACTGAACTTCTTCATGGTGAGGGTTCGACGCTAGCGCCAAACAGATACCAGCTCCACTCTGACGCTGACAGAGAGAGAGATCAGGGTTCGTGTCGCTGCACGTCTCTGAGATCAGAAGCACCTGACACAACAGGTTCAATGAAAGCAGATACGATCGACCAACACACCTGTAGAGATCTTCCCATGAGTCACTCCTCAGAGACACACAGACAGAATCGTTCTATTTAAGTCACATAAAAATCATAATGACCTTATGTTTCTGCTCGATTTTTTTATTCATTTAAGAATTTTATGTTTAAATTTCCTGTATATTACATCATACTACACATCCATGTTTACATAATAACTATAGGATTAACAACAACAAAGGGTAAGCTGCTTCAGGAAGTAATTATTAAATACAAGTTGTGCAATGTTTAATTAGAGTATTAAGTATTATTATTTTATTCACGTCACTGGTCAAAATTTTGGAATGGGATAATATGACGTTTAGCCTGATATTTACAAGAAAGACGTTTTTTTTGCTCATCAAAGCTACATTGATCAAAAATCCAGTAAAAATTGTGATATATTTTTAGAATTTAAAATATCTGTTTTCTATGTGAATATCTGTTAAACTGTAATTTATTTCTGTGATGCAGCGCTGTATTTTCAGCATCATTACTCCAGTCTTCAGTGTCACATGATCCTTCAGAAATCATTCTAATATGCTGATTTGCTGCTCAAGAAACATTTCTGATTATTATCAATGTTGAAAACAATTCATATTTTTGTGGAAACTGTGATACGTGTTATTTTTCAGAATTCACAGATGAATAGAAAGTTCAAAAGAGCAGCATTTATTTGAAATAGAAATCTTTTGTAACATTATAAATGACTTTACTGGCCCTTCTGATCGATTTAATGTGTCCTCGATGATTAAAAGTATTAATTTTTTTTTTAAATCTTACTTTTGAATGGTAATGTATCACAACTTCAACAAAAATATGTTGTAATGTAACAATGCTGAGAATTCACCTTTGATCACAGCAATCAATTACATTTGAACAAATATTCACACAGAAAACAGCTATTTTAAATTATAATATTTTGCAATTTTACTGTTTTTGCTGTATTTTAAATGCAGCCTTGGTGAGCAGAAGAGACTGATAAACAAATGGCTTATTTGGTTCTAAATTATAAACACAACACAAGTCTTACTACAGCAGTAAAAGAGATTCTGCACACTATAAACCCTGTGTAAATGTGAATAAAAAGTGAACTTGGCCACATTTCGACAGCTGTCTGACGTTCACCCTACATTTACACAGAACACAGGAATTCACAGGTTTATTTCAGAATCTGAGCAGCGTTTGTTGAACATTTATCAGACTGGAAACACATTTCCTGATGTGTGTTAAAGATCAGGCCCATGTGGACGGTCAAACAATGCTGCTTCCTGTGACCAGAGGAACAACTGACCATCAGCTTTACAAAACATCTGCTAAAGACTGAATTATGAATGAAGCGCTTCAGCTCGGTAACTTCAACCGCATTTCAGAAAATATCAGATATACTGCTGCACTCTCGCTAAAGAAAAGATATCAGGAAATCCAGAGAGACGTTCAGTTCGGCGTGTTAAAGAATAACTGCTAACCAAACAACAGCATTCATTCAGACTGATTCATTCTTCTCTTCTGCTTTCACATCCTCAAATTAACCAATGATTTCATTCATCACCAAAAATTGTTTTTGTAATTATGACTCCATTTTTGCATCCTAGACTTTCTGGATCAACTTAAAATATGTTTACATTTAAACATTTAGCAGATGCTTTTATCCAAGCGAATCTTTTTAAGGAGGCAATAACAAACACATGAAGTGCTAATAAACAAGGTTTCATATAAAAATAAAGAGTATGTGATCCGTGCATGCATGTAGCATGCAGCAGCTTCCATATGAAAATCCATTTATAGAGCACAGACTGACTGAGATGACTGCAGTTTCACTGGATCGTGTCATTGTGAAAACAGAAACCGCTGCTTTCTGACAGCATCGTGAAAACACCAACAGAGCCTGTGACGAAGCACAAACACAAAAACACAATGCTACTGGATAGGGATGTAAAGACATCAAAATCTCACGATATTATACTTATTGCAATATTTAAAAAGAAAAAGACAAATGAAGAATTGGGAAAAAATTTAAATTTTGTACATTTTAAAGTTAAATTATTCTATCTAGTGCACTTTGAGAGTCTAAATTAAGCGCTGTGACCCATGTTCTTAACTAAGAAACTTAAGTCATAAAAAACTCAGAAAACTTGAAGGGGACTTAACTCTCTTTTTATTTGTGATATACTGTCTCAGTCTAAATTACATTCACACTGCTGTTTTAGGAAGCCAAACAAATTAGAATATAATAACAACAATGACAGTAATAGCCATATGTTGTAAAACAATTGCACTGTAAAATAAATGAAAACTAATATTTCATAGGTATATTATTTTTGCTTTACACTACAGTAGAGAAATACTTCTTTCAATACTTCGTTCCTAATTTCTACACTTGAAAGAGATATTTAGCATTTAAACCGCTAGCTGTCAGCCATTAATACTGCACTTTAAGCTTTTATTTTGAAGTTAAACTCCAGCTTCAGTGAAAACAGGCACAAAAACACGTCTCTCTACAAATCTAATAAAGCAGAACTGGTGGCTGTTGTTCCCAAACTAGCACTAAACTCACAGAGGGTGTAATAAAGGAGTCGACTGCATTCATTCAGTGTGAACAGAGCCGTTCTGAGACGTGGAAAACACCGGATCACCAGCTGATCGTCTGAACCAAGTGAAGCTTCGCTTTAAAACAGACCTGATTGAGCATAATGTGCTTTTGGCTTTAGCTCGTTTGACAGATACTGTCACAAAACATAATGACACAAAACACAAATATATTTTAAAAACTATAATTTTTGCCTGGAAGACCTATCGTTTCATATCATCATGTGACCACGATAATATAGAGACAATGTTGCTATCGCGATACTGATAATATCGTTACATCCCTACTACTGGACTCTGGAGCAGCAGAAACCTGTTCTACACCTGTACTGCACATGTAAACAGAAAACTGAGTGTTATATCTTCTAGAAAAAACAGCTGTCATTGGTGCTCTTTAAGTGAAAAAATTTATATTATTAACCAATTACTCTTCCTCCAGTGAAAAAGTGCATCTCCTGTCGTCTCTCACATCAAAATCCAGCCACATATTTGTTTAGAGCTGTTTTGTCTTGTAAACGCTGCTTGATCTGTGCAGATTTCTCTCCTGATTCAGACCAGAACACTTTTTCACTGGAGGAAGCGTTATTATGGATTATGGACTCGTATTTTAGCCGGAAGCAACGGTTTAAAGTTGAAACGTCTTAATGATGGATTTGTTTCTTTTGTCTTCTCAAGACATTAACTGATGGACTGGAGTGGTGTGGATTATTGTGATGTTTTTATCAGCTGTTTGGACTCTCATTCTGACGGCACCCATTCACTGCAGAGCATCCATTGCTGAGACACATTTCTACAAACCTGATGAAGAAACAAACTCATCCTGATCTCGGATGAACTAAAGATGAGCACATTTTCAGCTCATTTTTGGATGAAATTTAGTCTAAGATAAAAGTGCAACCAACTCCCAACTAATAAACATTTTCAAGCATCTACCAAAACCCATATCAATCAAGCAGTACTACTAACTAATGTAGAGACAGATGATGTTTATCCTGATGCTCAGCACAGATTCAAATGAACCAATTAACAATACTGCACAAAAAACACTTCTCTAATGTACAAACAGACAGAAATGAGCTGAACGGTCAGCTGCGGTCAGTCGCTAAACATACGGAAGTGAACGGCACAAACACAGAGTTCATCAGCGAATGCAGATATCAGTTACTGAGCGCTTTTCCTGATGACTGATGGTTTTTGTGCGAACCACTGAATAAAGTGAGAGATGACGTGTTTTTACGACTAATAACAAACAAAGATAACAAACGTGAAGCGCTCGAGAGAAAGGAACGACATGAACACAAACCACCAGAAAGACGAAACTGCGGTTTTACAGTGTGCAGAGCATCAGCTTATGATAAATACAGCTGTGATGCCGTCGGAAACAAACGTGAGGCTCTGAAGAGTGTAAAACACCAGTCAATACTGCTGTGAGTTTCACTACAGCTGCTTAAAATAATGATTACCAAAAATACAGTTAGAAACCCGGCCAACATCATCTACAAAAAAAAAAAATAGTCTAGTTTGACTCAGTTTGTGTGAACGAAACATTAGAGAAACCTCAAGAAACACTGATCAGACAAGCAAAAAACATGCACAGTGAAAAGAACAAACACAACAGATTAGACACAAAGTACATAAGGAAAGAGAACAACAAACATTCACTTCCACATTGAACTTACATGCTCAAACACGCCAAATAAGGCCATTGGAGACGGATGAGAGTGACCCAAATCCTGTTATACACTGATAAACGTCAGATCAGTGAATACAGTCCAGTAAACAAGTGTGACAAAAACGAGAGAGCTGGAGAACCACGTCGAGAACGAGCGAACGAGACCTAAACCAACCACACAGACGACAGGCGGAAGTCGCTTTTAGACGTGAACGCGTCTGTGTGCTGAGACCTTCAGAAAACAAAGAGCTTCCTGAAATCTGCCTCCTGTTTCTCCTGTTCACAAAAACACCGGTGATCATTCATTTACCACTACATCAAACGCAATAATGAAAGAGAACCCTGCATTTATTTACGTTTTGCATTGTTATTTTTGATTTTATATTATTATTATTGTAAAAAAAGAGAGATCAAGTGTAATGTGAAAAAAATAAATGGTCACATACAAATACCATTATTAATTAAGGCAAGGCAAGGCAAGACTATTTATATAGCACACTTCACACACAGTGGTAATTCAAAGTGCTGTACATAAACGGAAGTAAAATAGTCATTAAAAAAATGAATCACAACAATAAAAACAAGGAATTTAAAAACGAACATTCTCAAGCTTTGTTCAAACTCTTCCGCACTAAGTGAAAAAACCTTCCAAAACTTCCACTGATTTCCGTGATGCAGAAAACGTGGACGGAATCGCGGAATCCAGTCATAAAAACGGAATTTACAGATTAACGCGGAATGTCACGGAATTTGTCCAAGTTTGGATGAATTAATCAAAAGTAGGTCATTACACTTAAATCAAATCGTGATATGAACTAGTATCTGTAAATATTAAGCCGCAAAAGTCGATTTAAATACGAATCCTGCATGTTCTGCGCGTCTCTGTATGAATGGAGCAGACGCGCGGTTTTGTTTACTATATACACAACAGCGCGCGCTCGCGGTGATTTCAGCGTCTGCCGTCTCAGTGAGGACATAAATACATGAACAATATCTCCAAAACTGCTCTGAGAGTCACTTTACGAGCATTTTACCATTTCATTTGAGTAAAACATCATATACACACAGTACTTTAAAGGTATTCACGGCAACCCGTCAAAATAAAAGTTCGGTTTAACTTTTTAAGGACATTGTGCCAGAAATAGGCTATATTACTATTATTTAGTAGAATGTACGTAATACTACTACTACTACTACTACTACTACTGTTGAAAAATAATACAACTTTATTTTTTTAAGAAATAATCACAAAATATTTTAATTTTAATAGTAAATCCCCTTTATTTGCCAAAAATTTAAATGTTTAATTTTCATTAATTAAAATATAAATTAAATCAATGTTTTTAGCCTTTGTCTGATAACCAGTAAAATTTAAATACACAACACAGAATTTCTGAGGGGGGAAAAAACATTTCATAAGGCTACTGTAAGAATAAATAAAAATTGTTTGTATGCATTCAAATAATTAGACATGCTAAAACAGAATTTGGTAACAATAAAACATAAGGTGAGAAAAAAAATAAAACATTTCATACGGCCCTAAACGTTATTTTTGTTACACTTTTAATAAATTAATGTCAAATTGTATAA
Organism: Tor tambroides; assembly: GCA_021397915.2. NCBI lineage: Eukaryota > Metazoa > Chordata > Actinopteri > Cypriniformes > Cyprinidae > Tor > Tor tambroides. The sequence continues at coordinate 12,981 of JAFVLL020038413.1, read as the reverse complement.
GTTTCATGATTTTAATTAATTAGGGATACTTTTTGATTAATACAATTTAATTTGACCATTAAAAAGGAGTCCAGAAAAATTAAAACGGAAAAAAACAGAATTCAGAAAAAAATAAAACGGAATTTGGGAAAAAATAAAACGGATTTCATGGGGCCCTAAAACACCTAACTATTCCACTACTTCACCCCCTACTTACTTTGACCATCATAAACCAAACACACAGAACTCAGAGATCCTATTTTCAACTTATTAACCAACACACTTGTCTTTCTTTGCCCACATTCTCTTTACCATCACAACACTTACTTTAGCCTAGGGGTGGGCGATATGGTAAAAATATCATATCACGATTGTTTTTTTTAGAAATATCATGTTGGTTTTACTAATTTGTCTGAGCAGTGCAGCCAAAATAATTTCCCTATTATAAAGACAAAGACTTTCAAGGTTACAAAATATAAAAAAGAAAAGAATGGTGGATATTTAGGCCAAAGTGGGCGAAGATAAAAATCTTTCTCATTATTAAAAATAAGAACAAAGATACACATTACAAATACACATAATATACAAGTAAAACAAACAGTGCTTTATTTCAGATACAATAGGTGTATTTAGCAGGAGCACTCAAGAAATTAAAAAATAAAACACTATATAGATTGATTCCTATTACAGCGACCGTATTTTTTTTCAGTCAAGAGTAGTGAGTTATTTTTTTCTCTTTGTGTTTTGTTGTTTTAACATTAAAGAATAAAAATTCAGTCATCTGTCTGTCGATTCTGTCGTAGTGTTTTATATTTATGCCATCATTTACTCACTCAAAATTAGTTTTAAACCTGAATGAGTTTCTTTATTCTGCTGAACAAATGCAATTTTAAAGAATGTGGAAAACCAAACGGTTGCTGGTCCATAGTATTTTTTTCCTTCAATCAAAGTCAATGTGGACCAGCTACTGTTTGGTTACCCACGTTCTTTAAAATATCTTCTTTTGCGTTCAGCACAAGAAAGAAATTAATAGAGGTTTGGGACAACATGTGAGTGAGTAAATAATGACAGAAATTAAATTTTAGGGTGAACTATCCCTTTAATGACAGTGGGCAGCATGTTTAGTACTGTCCCTTTAAGACCGGCATCCGTTTCTCTCTCAACTGTTTACTTTCATTTTAGACATAACCAACTGAGTCTATATGTAAACCTTGTGTGTTCTGACAGTATTAGCACAAAAGATAACTTAGTTGAGTAATCAAGCGCTATTAGACATGCTTTTAAGTGTGTGTGCGCTTTAGGTGTACGGGCTCAGAAAAAGTGTGTGTGAATGAAACGTTTAACCGGCAAGGCTTTAAAACACATGCAAATAATGTACTTTTGTGATTGCGAATAAGTGTCCCGTGAGAGTTACTCCACCACTGAGTTAACCTGTTAACCCGCTCCAGGACGCCGACGCACCGAACGTTCTTTGTTTGCACGTGTCATTGTTTTGGAATAGAATAAATGAAGTGGGAAAAAGTTAATCTTGACAAACTATATATCATTCTGAAGGTCTAAGCCTCAAGCATCGGCGATTGATCGCTGTTTTTCGATTGAAAGCTTATAAGGAATGTATTTGCATAACAAAGCAGTACACATCAAAACATGCAGAACGAAAAGCAGGCATTGTCATTATCATTGTAATAACGAGTCACAAACGCGTCCACTGCTGAAATCCCGGTTTAGTTAGAGAGGTAAGGGTCCACAGAACAGCATTTCTTCCAGCACTTTTAGTCCAACGAAACAATAACGCTGTAATTTGGATGGATATTCCTTTGCTTGCCGTCTTTTCTCCGGGAGAGTTATTGTTTGTGTCCGCAGGAATAAATTAAGCTCAAAAACAGCGTCTTGGTGGTAAAAAAACAACACGGTTTTGTAGCATACAGTTTTACAAACAGAATGAAACCATCCAAAAAAAAAAAAGTCACAGATCCGCGGAATATAGTTTATTTGAATTTGGCGCTCTCTCGTGATGTCAGCGTGGACGTACGCCAGATGCACTGTTTATCTGAGGGGGCGCAACTTGAAGCATCGCTTTTGCACAGTCAACTCTTTTTTCTTTCTTTTTTTTTCAACATTTACCATATGTGTGTGTGTGTGTGTGTCTTGTGTATAACGTGACTGTATATGCATGATTTACATCTCTATGAACGCACATCAGCGTGTAATTACCGACTTTATGACGGCTGTCAATGACCGGCTATTATTGATGATGTGTGTGATTATCATCTCTATGGACTCGAATCAGCGTGTGATTACTGACTGCAATCAGTGTGAATGTCTGGCAATATCAGTTTATCTCTGGCAGTCAGAGGATTGAGTATGTAGGCTACTACACACAAAGCAAATTCTTCTTTTTTTTTCTTTTTTTTTTCTTTTTTATTACTCAAATTATTCTTATTGTATTTTTTAGTGCTCAAATAAATCACTTATATGATGTCTAAAGTTCTGTCTATTATTTTATAATTGAAAAACTATGTATAATGACTAAAATAGTTTGTGGAATTCTTCAGTACATTTGGTGGTAATTTTCATCAGTCAGAGGGGGGTGGGGGGACTATAAATATTCTCAGAAAAATGTTTGCAGGAATCTCATTTTTCAAGGTATCGTCTTCAAATTTGAAATATAAACTCATTAGACATGTGACTTTCAACCCATTACTTTTCTGGATTGCTCCAGGACTTATTTCATGTAATTGTTTATGAAATAAAAAAAACATTCAGTGTCGTAAAACATTTTCAAGGCACTTCAGTGTCTATAACTCTTTATTTTTTTGAGCATTATCAATTCTGGATGATGGATAGTAAAGCCTAGAGTGTCTTCTTTCCAAAGATACCTAAATTGTGTGTGTAGCACATTATTGTCAGGAAATGTTACCATTTTAATTTAAGTAGGTCAGTTTCAGCTGTGAGGCCCAAAATGGGGGGTGCAGGCTAACAGGTTAACACTGATGTGAATGTATGTGGTGTTGTACAGGATCTGGATACTAAAAAAAGCAGACTCCCTTTGTTTGGTGTGAACCCTTGGTGTTTCTACCTGACTCGATCCTAATGATCTGAGGGGTCTGTTAGGTTTATATTCAGTGAGCATATCAGCAATGTATTTAGGTCCTAGGCCACTGAGTGATTTATAAACGAGTAAAAGAACATTAAAATCAATCCTAAATGTAACTGGAAGCCAGTGTAAGGACCTGAGGACTGATGTGATATGCTCAGATTTATAGACAATAAATATTAATCCAGAAATTAAAAGCAATAAAAATAAATCTAATAATAATTTATTAAAATATTGAATATTATATTATGATAAAAACAGTATATTAGTAATAGTTCATTATTGTTATTATTATAATTATATAATTTTATATTAAAGTATTAAATCATATTTATATATCAAAAAATGTTCACTGCACTGTATACTATAATAAGAATCACAATCTAGAAACAAACTCAAAAGTAATGTTTATAGTACATTTTAGCATTGAGAATATGATGATTATTATCTTTTTTCTTTTTTTTATAAAGTAAAGAGAGTACTTAATCATCATGAAAATAATGTCTAATGTCTGATAACCATAACTTTCCAAAATGTCTCAGAAATGGAATCTAAAACCACAACTTCTCAATAAAAACATTCATATGCTGACAGTAAATGATCTCTGGAAAATCACTAAGACTCATTTCAAGACGCTTGTGGGAATACAGCTGTGTGTGTGTGTTTGGAGGAGGCGTCACGCACGGCATTGTGGGTCGGTAGCGCATCGTTTGAGGAAACGACACAGATTGATCAGAGGAGAAGTGCTGACATCTAGAGCTCACACGCAGAACAACGACTGATCACAGCAAACACCAAACACTAAACACTACAGGACTGAACGCGTCCAGTATTACCTCACTGATGAGAGTGAATCCAATCAAACAGTATAAAGTACAGATCAATGACCGTCAAACTACTTCTACCATGCAAAATCTACACTGTGTCTGTCATAGAAACTCATGGTAAATAAGCCACAGGAATTTTTTTTATATTAAATACTAAAATCCAGTTTCATTGCTGATATGTGTCCCTGGAGCACAAAAGCAGTCTTAAGTCGCTGGGGTATATTTGTAGCAATAGCCAAAAATACATTGTATGAGTCAAAATTATCCATTTTTCTTTTATGCCAAAAATCATTAGGATATTAAGATCATGTTCCATAAAGATATTTTGCAAATTTCCTACCGTAAATCTACTAAAATTTAATTTTTGATTAGTAATATGCATTGCTAAGAACTTCATTTGAACAACTTTAAAGGTGATTTTCTCAATATTTCGATTTTTTTTGCACCCTCAGATTCCAGATTTTCAAATAGTTGTATCTCAGACAAATATTGTCCTATCCTAACAAACCATACATCAATGGAAAGATTAGTTATTCAGCTTTCAGATGATGTAGAAATCTCAATTTCGAAAAATTGACCCTTATGACTGGTTTTGTGCTCCAGGGTCACATATATTTTCTCAGCTAACTTTGGACCTGTGACTTAATCCAGATTAAAAACTACTCATATCTCTTGTTTAATGTACAAAATCTGGCTCAAAATATACAGTACACTGTAAAAAATGACCATGATTTTAACAGTAAAAAAACTGTGAAAATGCTACATCAAAAACCAGATAACAGTAAGTTCCCCTAATATATACAGTGAAAAACTGTAATAGACATTTCAGACAATTTTACGGTGAAATACCGTTTTTTGGAAGTGAAAAAGAATGTAAGGGAAAAACCGTAAATTGACGTTCCCAGAATTCCCTGCGTTACATTTCAAATTGGATGTTTTTTCTTTGAAATAACTATATTCCTTCTTAGTTTTTTCTTATCAGTTATGTTTATTAGGGTTGTATGTTACATCTAATGTTGTTAAATTAATGTTTATTGCATATTTCAGTTTAATGAGTCTCATCATGATGGTGTTTAGTGCTTGTGTGAATGACACTGTGCACCTTCTATATACTATATATATTCTATATCATTTAAAAGCAGCTTGTGATTGGCTTTGGTTCATCATGTGACTTTCTCATCACCACCTGCTTTTAGTGGTTATCAGACTATTATAAAAGGTACAAAACAGATTTCAGTTCTTCAATAGGTTGGTATATTAACATTACATCAGTTAATGAAATTATGGTATTTTACTGTAAATTTAAGTTAAAACCGTAAAACCTAAAATGTTGCTACCGTATTTTTTACAGTAGAATTCCAGCAACCACAGCTGCCAGTTTTTTACCGTAAATTTTACAGATTTTTTTTACAGTGTAGGAGATAGGGCTGTTTAATTAATTTAAATACAGTTTCGATTTCAGCTTCCAACAATTATGAAAATCCAGTAATCAAGATAAAACGATTATTATGCCCCATTCCTCCCTTTTTTTTTTTTTTTTTTTAAATTTCTGTAGTATGCTGTTAGCTGAATACTTTAGACTTGAATTAAATAAACTTAAAGCACTGTTTGTTTCATTTGTATCTTTTTTGTATTGTTTTTGACCTTTGCTTTTTTGTTTTTATTGTATTACTGACAGTTTGCTGTATTTATCAGTTTGTATTACTGACAGTCAATCATTTTGAAGAATTTTTTTATCACTAATATCTTAAAAAAAAACTAACACTTGCTTCTCTATTCTTATTGTATTCTATCTATTTCTTTTCTATTTATTATACAATTAACAAAAGCAAAAAAGGGCCTCTAACACTAGCTACCTCTATTCTTTTTCTATTCTATCTGTTTTCTTTTTATTATATAATTAAAAAAACCTTGCTATGTGTATTACGTTAAGATAACTGAGACTTGTTATAGCACTTGTGTATCATTGCTCTTTTGTTGATTATGGTTGCTTCTATTGTCATCATTTTATCCAAGTTGCTTTGGATAAAAGCGTCTGCTAAATGACTAAATGTAATGTAATATAAAGTTTCGTTCATATGACCCACTAATAATCGTGTTAAATAATCATGCTTACAATGTTGACCAAAATAATCGTGATTATGATTTTTGCCATAATCGAGCAGCCCTAGTAGGAGGATTTTAAAAACTATTTTAAAAAATCTATATTAAAAACAACCCAGATGTCCTGTGTTTAATGGCCAAACTCTGGCTCAAAAAATAAATAAATAAATAAATAAATAAATAAATAATTAATTAAAATCACAACTAAGTTTTAAAAAATTATTAAATTACATATTACATTAAATTAAAGTAAATATTACATTAAATTAAATTAAATATTACATTAAATAATTAAATTAAATATACATTAAATTAAATTAAATATGAGATTAAATTAAATTAAATATTAAATTACATTTTAAATTAAATTAAATTAATTAAATTAAAGGTTTTCCAAAATAATCACATTACACTAGTAGTATATTCTCCTCGCCAGCAGTCCCAGTGCTCACCAGAGGGCGGTGCACTCGCCGTCAGCATTCATCCAGTGTGCTTAATCACAATAACCTATGGAGCTTCTGACTCATTTGCACTGGTCGGTTTGACCCGTGTGATGGTCTGCAGGCCTCATGACTCAATGACCTCGAGTCAGCGCGCAGGAAACACAAAAACTACAGTTTGTGCAAGAGCATTGTGTAAAAGCACTGAGTCACGAGTGTTCGCTGTGTTCACAATAACACAATGTGCTTAGTATGCAGATCGGAATACTTGGATAATTTGCTCAAATGTGCAGAATGCCACAGAACATGCAGTGTGAGGTGATGCATCCCACAATGCAATGCACTTCGTCTTCCATCGCCACTGTGATGAATGAACTGCAATAGACTGAAACATTGCTTTTTCCCATTCCTTTTACCAGAGGGGATTTTTAAAAAGTCTTTAAGAATTATAAACCATGAAGCAAACCAACCAGCTACGAGGAGAAACACAACAAAGTGTTTAAAAATCATCATGGGTAATGTAGTTTTTCACCATAATTCCACTGTTTAAATGTAATTATATATATAAAAAAAAAATGTTAAAATAATGGGGGCTGATGATTTCAAAAGAAGCATGAACTGTCAATTAACAACCTCATAGCTCAAAGTACATCAGTCTTCAAGGTTTATAAGTTACCGTTAAAATTCAGTACCGATATGGAGAAAATAAATGGGATTTTTATTTCTGGAACAGACTGTTGCGCTCTATTAAACCAGTCACATGACCAAACAATCATACTTCATCTACTGTCTCAGTCTCTGCAGTGTTACTCATTTAACAAACTTTAAAAAGAAAAACCGTCATAATAATGTCATACTATGTCCAGATCAGGGTAAGAATAATAATCATTTAAAAAGAACAATTTAATGAAAAATCAAGCTCTATGCAGAATTCATTAAACAGATTGCAGTCGATGTCACTTAAAGTATTACTAGTGATGCAGCAAAATCTACCCGAAAATATTAATTTTTAATTTTGGCCAAAATGGTTTTGGAGGATTGAAAAAAATAAAAATAAAATATGCAAAACTGTGACTTCTTAAATGTTTGTATAAGAAATTACACAAACGTTCATAGAAAAAAGGCTATATTTATCACCCATAGGAATTTTTTTTTATTAAATAATAGAAATACTAAAATCCAGTTTCATGACTTGTGTATTTTCTCAGCTAATTTTGGATCCGTGACTCAATACGGTTTAAAAACTACCCAGATCTCCTGTTTAATGGACAAAATCAGGCTCAAAATATAAGAGAATTTAAAAAAGAAATATATGCACCGTATTACATAATCATTATATTTCATTACTATTTGGCTGAGATGCAACTATTTGAAAATCTGCAATCTGAGGGAGCAAAAAAATCTAAATATTGAGAAAATCACCTTTAAAGTTGTTCACATGAAGTTCTTAGCAATGCATATTACTAATCAAAAATGAAGTTTTGAGGTAGAAAATGTACAAAATATCTTCATGGAACATGATCTTAATATCCTAATGATTTTTGGCATAAAAGAAAAATGGATAATTTTGACCCATACAATGTATTTTTGGCTATTGCTACAAATATACCTGTGCTACTTAACACTGCTTTTGTGCTCCAGGGTCACCGCGGTGGTAAAAATCTGCCACCATCACAGCCCTATTACATGCTAAACACTGCAGCAGTTGACAGATAAAGCGTGTCCTGTACCTGGATGTGGGAGGGCTTCCGGATGACGTGCTTCTGGGATTCGTGGTCCTGGAGCAGACGGAGACGCGAGGAGGTGGAACAGGGGGTCTGTACGAGTCGTCTCTGGGCTCTTTAGAGACGCCCACGGCGTAGCTCTTAGGAGGAAGAGGAGGAGCGTTCATTTCTCCCTGAGCGGGAGACGAACACTGTTCATACAGGTGGAAGCGCTCTGATGATGAGGAGGAGGAGGAGGAGGAAGAGGAAGAGGGAGACACAGGAGACGGTTTCCTCTTGCTCGTCTGGAGTTGCTGCGCCGGCCCTTTAAGAGGCAGGTGTTCTGGGCGTGGCCTTGGAGTTGGGATGGGCTTGGTTTGTTCGGCAGGTGTGGGCGTTTCCTTTTGTTCAGGGATGCTGATAGGCTCAGGAGCGGTCGCCATGGTTACCGATCCGGGCGTGAAGGGGACGGGAGGTCGATTGGGCGTGACCCGAGGCGGAACGGGAGGCGGACGCTTACCTGCGACGCTGTTCTCCGTTCGCTGTTTTTCATCCGACATTCTGAATTTGGTCCTCTCGCGGGCGACGGGCCTGTCCTCCTCTCGCTCCTCGTCCTCCTCCGTTCCCGCCGCCGAGGGGAGGAGCTTGCGCAGGCTGCCGAGGATCCGCTTCCTGTGGCCGGGCAGAGCCACGCCCATCCGCTGCAGCTGGGCGGAGCTTAGATCCTGACACTCCCATAGCGTTCCCAGCCCCGCCTCCTGGAAGGCCGAGCAGTACTGGTCGAGCCGGAGGCCGCTCAGCCAATCGGACACGGGCTGGGAACTCTCCGGCGGGACGAAGGACATGACCGGAGCGCCGGGCTGCAGGAATACACTGCAGGACTTCTTCTCCATGCCACGAGGTCAGGGAATCATCGCTGGATTAGGACGTCTATTGAGAGAGAGAGAGAGAGAGAGAGAGAAAAATCATCAGACTGATCAGGATTCATTTATTTATCTATTGTGAGTCAGAATTTATTTATTGTGAATCAGAATTTATTTAGTCATTGTTTGTTTATTGTGAGTCAGAATTTGATTTGAGTCAGTATTTGTTTATTTATTTATTTTGAGTAGGAATTTATTTATTTATTCATTATTTATTTGTTTGTTTATTATGAATCAGTATTTATTTATTGTGAATCAGAATTTATTTAGTCACTGTTTGTTTATTGTGAGTCAGAATTTGATTTGTTTGAGTCAGTATTTGTTTATTTATTTATTTTGAGTAGGAATTTATTTATTTGTTTGTTTATTATGAATCAGTATTTATTTATTTATTGTGAATCAGAATTAATTTATTTATTCATTGTTTATTTGTTTATTTATTGTGAATCAAATTTGATTGATTTATTTGTTAGTTTGTTTGTTGTGAGTCGGTATATTTTATATATTATGAGTCAGAATTTATTTATTTATTTATTGTGAGTCAGTATTTATTTATTTATTCATTAATTTATTTGTTTGTTTATTTATTGCGAGTCAGCATTTATTTATATATTTAATTTCCTTTCTTTCTTTCTTTCTTGACCTGTTACTGAATAGATCGCTTGGCAAGTTGCTTACTTTGTACTAAAACATTTTTTTATTATTTAAAAAGATTGAAAGTTGAGTTTAGTTGTTGTCGGATGAGACACTACAGCTATTAATAAATATCCAATCGTGGGTGAATTTACTGCCCATAAATATTTTCATGACCATGAAACCATTGCATCATTTTTTTATTAAAAACACATGTATTTTGGTAATTATTATTCACTTTTTGCATGCATGTTGTTTTAAAGCTGCTTCACAGAGATGTGTGTTTAGTGCTCCAGTGAACAGCGTTACAGGAATCATGAGTGTGTTAAAGGAGACTGTAGGCATGAGATGCGTTCAGCGACCATATACTGTAAAACACAAGTCTGTCACCATCTCTCGTCAAAACTGAACACTCACTGTCATTCTGTTCCTCATATTTGCATTCTGCTGAACACGTGGGGAAAATTACACATGGAGTTCCTGGAGAAAAAGAGCTTCAGGAATCTGAGACATGTTTACTGAAGCAGAATCAGATCATCACAAGAAGTCCATCATACAAGAGCACAAATATGCATAATAGATGATCCAAGAGCCTGATGAAACCTGTTCAATGTTTTCTCAAATTCTGTGTTTTTTGTTTTAATTTGTCTGGATATTCTTGGATTCTGGATGTATTTTTTCTGAATATCTCCGGCGGGACGAAGGACATGACCGGAGCGAAATGTTTTAATAAAATTGTAATTTAAAAATGTCTAAAGAATTGCATTTATAAAACTTTAACAATTTAATAATTTATTAAAAATTCAACAATAATAGGGGCCTATGAAACGCATTTTACTGTTTTTAAACATGTTTTCTGTTTTAACTTATTGATTTTTTTATTTAATATAAATTTATCCAAAATGAATGCATAAAACTTTTAAAAAAAAATTAAATTAAATAATTAAAAGATTAATTAATTCATATCTTAATTTTCCATCTCAAGTAAATGCACCTTGATTTAATGATGTTTAGATATTTGTACTGGAAAATCAGACATAAATACAGAGGAAGATTATTATTATTACTATTATTTTTTTATGCATTTTCCCCAATTTTTATTTCATTTCTAATTTTTTTTTTTTTTTTACAGTGCATGCAACATTTAATGCCATTACCTTATAAATTTAAGACGTTCTGCTTTGATTTAAGACCTTTTTACACCTTAATTTGTGGAAGTGCAAAAATATCTCAGACCCTGTATAAACCATTTTTACTCTAATATGCCACTTGTTACATTTTGACCCTGCTGGCATATTTATCTTTACATTAAAGGTGACTCATTCTGCAGAAAAACGCACTCAGACAAAAACTAATATCAACGCCCACATCACAAAGACACCAGAATTTCAGAAAAAGCTCATTTCCTGCATGCAATTTCCTGTTCCTGCTCAGATAAGATCATTTTTCCAGTTGAGCTCATTATCAGTCAGATGAACTACAGATTATTTATTAGACCATGACTTCACAAACACAGTCTTCATGCATGATTTCTAAATCCCTCTCTACGTTCTGATGTTAGATTTCTGTGTTAATGATTATAATACACTGAAGCTGTGCTGACTGAAGCTTTTGGCCCATGCACTTGTGTCCGTGTCCGTCAGGAGGAGCGCTGGTCATGCGGTTAGACTCCTCACCATCACACACACGAAAACAGAAGCAGCTCCTTCCACCTCTTAATCCGTGTTCCTCAAACACCGTGATGATTCATCATCATTATCATTAATAATATCTGTCAGCAGGATGCCTGTCAGGTACGACACAATTACACTGATGCTCTTTTACTCCAAACACTAGTTGACTGGCGCAACACTCAAATATTTAGCAATGCACAGCAATAACGTTGTGTCCGTTCGGTGCAACTGACCGCAATTGCTTAAAAACACTGAAACACGAAGTTACTTCAGAGAAGCATTTGAGATGTTATACACATTCAGATGAATCACACTCGGACATTTCTAAGAGTCAGTGAAGAAAGCCGCTGTAGGATCATCATCATATGAGCGAGCGTCTCATGCTCAGGTTACTGTAAAAGTGAACATGCCAAACGCTGCATGTGCTTTACATCATGAATCATTTTCAGCCAAAGGCACTTCCTCCTCTTTATATTAGAATTAGCTCGAATCAGGCACTATCATAAGATCTTCATCAGACATCAAAGAAGTCTTGAGATCATGTTTTGGGTGAAGCTCAGAAAGTCAATCTACAAGTTTAATGATCAAATATAATAATCAAAAGCAGTATCAGCGAATCAAACTGTGTCTCACACATATAATCAAACTCTTTTTAGTTGCTTCCTCATTTTAAAGTATCATTTTACCAGGAAGTGCATCTGTTAAATGCAAACAAACACTTCAGAGTGTGAAACAGCAGGGTGTGTGTGTGTGAAGTGGGTAAAACAGTCCATTTCTATGAGAAAAAGTAAAAAGACATGAAGAGATGTTCTCTAAGATACAGTACACTTTTCTTTAAGAGAGAGATTTGCATGTGAAATTAAAACCAACACACACACACTCACACACACGGACGCACGCACACACACTCACACATACGGACGCACGCACACACACTCACTCAAACTCACACACACTCACTCAAACTCACACACATTCACACACTCACGCACGCACGCACACACACGGACGCACGCACACACACTCACTCACACACACACACTCTCACACACACACTCTCACACTCACACACACTCACACTCACTCACACTCACTCACTCACACTCACTTAGGGCCCTATGATTTCCGCGATGCGGTAAACGCGAACGGAATCGCGGAATCAAGTCATAAAAACGGAATTTACAGTTTAACGCGGAATGTCAAGGAATTCGTCAAAGTTTGAATGAATTAATCAAAAGTAGGTCATTACACTTAAATCAAATCGCGATATGGACAAGTATCTGTAAATATTAAGCCGCAAAAGTCGATTTAAATATAAATCCCGCATGTTCTGCGCGTCTCTGTATGAATGGAGCAGATACACAGTGCGCGTGGCGCTCGCGGTGATTTCAGCATCTGCCGTCTCAATGAGGACATAAATACATGAACAATATCTCCAAAACTGATCTGAGAGTCACTTCACGAGCATTTTACCATTTCATTTGAGTAAAACTAGCGTCATATCATACACACACAGAACTTTAAAGGTATTCACGACAACCCGTCAAAATAAAAGTTCGGTTTATTGTGCCAGAAATAGGCTATATTACTATTATTTAGTAAA
>JAFVLL020038412.1:0-42295 GCA_021397915.2 Tor tambroides | reverse complement strand
TATATATATATATATATATATATATATATATATATATATATATTATATAATATATCCAATTTTAAATATAGGCAATGATATAGTTTACATTTTCTGACAATATAAGCAATCAAACAGTTGAGATTTGCTCTTAATACAAGGCTTTATGTAAAGTAAGCATGCTGTATGTTCATGGATAAAGTTGCATACACTTATACAATTGTTCTTTATGATTCTCAAATGTGATTGACTGAGAGCCTTTTCCAGAGGTGTGATATTATTATTATTATTATTTTTTTTTTTTTTTCAGTTTTTCAAGAATTTTATTTGTTTAGACTTCAAATATGCAGTTTGTTAATAAAGATAATGTCTATTTAAAAATTTGCTTTGACGTTTTCGGAGATGTGAGCTCCAGGGCGTCAGTGGGCGTTCAGCGCTCAGGAAATCAATGAGGGCAGCCTTACCTCGTCCAGACCTTCTGGAATTTGCTGCTGACTCTGATGTCTCTATAGTGGTTAAACATGATATATAGTTATTTTAGGTAAATCTCACGGGTAGTTTTTGCTCTCATATTTGTTCCAGAGCAAATAATATTGGTAGAGGGCAAAATCTCATTATATTATATTTTATATAACTTTAATGCTGTATATCAGAGCACTGCCTTTGTACTTTTGACAGAATCGCATAGCTTTTATGATGGTTGTTGTTGTTGTTTATTAATTATTATTATTCAATAAGTAATATTTTATATAAATAATAGTAGTATTTAATAATAGTATTCAGTATTGATTAATGGTGTGTGTGTGTGTGTGTGTGTTTTCGTGATGGTGATTTTAGTTACATTATTATGCCATTAGATGGTGACAAGAGACTGTTTTTATGAGTGTGTCAGCAGTAAAGACTTTTATGTTGAAAGAAACTGAAACAGGGTTGTAAACAAGGAAGTTATTTTGACTTTTAAGAACACCTTGCAAGACGCAGCCAACAAATGCACTGAGCAGCGCTGTCATCAGGAATCACAAGATGTAAGGATAGCACGACAAAGATATTGCTTTCCTCAGCGGACATTCAAACTAATGTTTTATTGTGAATATGAGATTGAGCTGAAGAATGAATGCTGTATCAGATGCAGGTAATCACATTCGCTCAGTCAATCTCTCTCATAATACTCTACATAATACAGTAAACTTTTAATACAGTAATACAACAAGCTATTAATAAAACAACTGAATATTCCTTTAATACTAGTTCTGAAGTGACATTTTCGAATTAGTAACAGATGCGGCCTTGTGCCTATGGCCAAATCGCAGACATGCTGATATACAGCCATATAGCAATGCTCATATACCTAACTTCATATATAAAGCTGTGCTATAATATAGCCTACATTTTGTAACAATTTAAACAACCAAGTAGAAAGAAATTGTTGTATATATTGCTGTATGTAAGTATATGGACAAAGTATACAGATAAAAGTATGTGTAAAAAATGTATGACTATAGTATATATCCAACTTAATACATCTGTGCGTATGTATAGTTTACATCTTGCAACAATATAAACAATCAAGCAGTTGAGATTTGTTGTATAGTATGTATAACTTTACATGAGTATACAGAATATTTGAGCATAAAGTTGGGTGTCAATTTTAAATATACTGTACACTAGAGCTTCCTGAAAATACAGTTTATTTTTGTAACCCCTGTGTAACCCTTTTACATCACATGTTTACACTCACACCATATTGTGACAAAACCATGTAGATTGACTACTAATTCTCATGACATGTAGCTAGCATGGTGCAGGTTGTTTGTCTGTGTAAGTGTGTGTGTTAATTAAAGTGTTGCAGAGGTTGACAGGATGTGTCCCCAACTCTCCCAGCACCTGTGGCTCCTCGCCCCCTGCCCAGTACATACTAATTAGTCCTTCCAAAGCCCCACGCACAAATGGTGTGCCCACCTGGTGTGCGCCAGCGAAATGCCTCCCTCCCGTCGAGTCCACAGAGCTACAGTTGTGCGAGACCCTGCGCTATAATTGACGCTCCTACTTCATGGCATTTATATGGGTGTAAAAACAGCATAAAGCCCTTTTTCTGCATCACAAGTGTCAAATTTGACACGACGTGCAAGGGCAAAGTGGGTTAGATTGAGTCGCATAAGTGAATCTAAAGGGGCTGCAATGTAATCACTTAGAAACGTGGAATTGATTGCGTTATAGTCACTTTTCTGCTTTTTATAGATGAAATCAGTACATATAAGTGCAGTCGTTGAGGGGTTAACGGCTCAACGCTGGGGGATTTTTTTTTTTTTTCAAAGCGATGCTGAATAGCTGAGATGATCACACTCACGGTGAGTTACCTTTTCAGCACGGAACACGGAGCAGAAAATGTCAGATTGTCACATTGTATCGATGGGATGCACAAAAAGACGCAGATGCTCGTTCGCGCTCACACATACTGTATTTTTTTAGCACAAAAATGATGTGTTGGTGTGACCGGGTGGTTGACAAGGTGAGAGTTCGATGTGAAGATGATAAAGGCCATTAAATTAATTTGCTGGCCGAGAGCGGTGTACCTGACGCTGGAGGAAAACAACCCAGATCTGAACGTGTCTCCGCAGAACGCTTATGTTGGGAAAATGCCCTTTTGAACCCAGATAAATAGCTGTTTAAGGGAGTAGATTTGTGTTTCTGGCTGATAAATCTGATTCGCTTTGTCATCAAGTGTAGCGGCTGTATCAGTTTCAAAGGCGTGATCTCATGTGTGTGCATGTGCATACATTTATAAAGGTGACTGACTGATTTAACAGGTCGTTTCATGGGTAAAATATCTCTACCCCGTGGCATTTACTCTTCTTTAACAGGACAAGATGTGTTAAATATACCCTGCTGGCATAATCAGTTCAATAAACCACTGTTAGATGGGTCAAAAATTGCAAACCTATAGGAAAGAAACAACAAAATTGAGGTAGACAGCAATAAGATTAAATTTAGACTTCTGTTGAAGTTTCCTGTTTCTCAGATTTTTCTCCTTGTTAATTAGGCACTGTGAGGGAAAAAGTGAGTGTCTAAAATGCTGTGAGCAGAAATGACCCATTCATTGGTCTACTGTATATTTGGTCAGTCACAGACTCCTCAGATCATTTGCATGAAAGGAATATTGTAGTTCAACCAATAGCGAACCGTGACTTGAACCTAGACCCTCTCCCCCTATCCTCGTTGGGGGAAAAAACAAA
Organism: Tor tambroides; assembly: GCA_021397915.2. Classification (NCBI taxonomy): domain Eukaryota; kingdom Metazoa; phylum Chordata; class Actinopteri; order Cypriniformes; family Cyprinidae; genus Tor; species Tor tambroides. The sequence continues at coordinate 39,083 of JAFVLL020038412.1, read as the reverse complement.
ATACTTCATGACACTTCATGACAAAACAATCAGTGTTTATAATAAATAATATTATTGGCACAGCGGCCTAGTAAATGTCCTCACTTGCGTTATTTGTGGCTTCCATCGTGATGTGAATAATAGTTAGTTAGTTTATCTAAGTATTTTTATCTTATTTTTTTCAATAGAGATTCCACAGCGGGTGGAACTTGTCATAAATTTAGTGATAACAAGGCCCGCCCATTTAGAGGAAAGAGATGATTGGTCAGTTTTTCTGTCATTTGAAATTATGCTCCCATTAATTTACTATCGCTTGGCCCTCTGTAATTTCATAGCTGGACCACCAATCACAGAGCCGCAAATGCTAGGCAGAAACATTCAAATGTGGTGAAAATGGGCGGCGTTCATTTAACACATTCTGAATAGGCAGATCTGAAGAGTTTATTTCCACAGAAATTGTATTTATTTTATTTATAGATGATGATTGTCAAATTATGAATTGATTACATAAAATTATGACTTTTATTAAAATAATATTTATAAGTTTATCACTATAAAGAATTTATTTAAAAATGTAAATATTGTTTTTACAATAGTAAGGCCATAGAGGGCCCTGACGGTTTGCGGCTGAGTTCACCCAATTGGTATCTACTCGTATCTATGTATGTAAGTATGTTTATTATAGTAGTAGTAGTATGTAAGTATGTTTATTGTAGTAGTAGTAGTATGTAAGTATGTTTATTGTAGTAGTAGTAGTAGTAGTATGTAAGTATGTTTATTGTAGTAGTAGTAGTAGTATGTAAGTATGTTTATTATTGTAGTAGTAGTAGTAGTAGTAGTAGTAGTAGTAGTAGTAGTAGTAGTAGTAGTAGTAGTAGTAGTAGTAGTAGTAGTAGTAGTAGTAGTAGTAGTAGTAGTAGTAGTAGTAGTAGTAGTAGTAGTAGTAGTAGTAGTAGTAGTAGTAGTAGTAGTAGTAGTAGTGGGGAAGTCATGGCCTAATGGTTAGAGAGTTGGACTTGTAACCCAAAGGTTGCGGGTTCGAGTCTCAGGTCCGGCAGGGATTGTAGGTGGGGGGAGTGAATAACCAGCGCTCTCTCCACCCTCAATACCACGACTGAGGTGCCCTTGAGCAAGGCACCGAACCCCCAACTACTCCCCAGGCAACGCAGCATTGGCTGTCCACTGCTCCGGGTGTGTGTTCACTGCTGTGTGTGCACACTTGGATGGGTTAAATGCAGGGCATGAATTCCGAGTATGGGTCACCATACTTGGCCACATGTCACTTCTCTTCACTTCATTATTATTCTATTAGCACATTAAATATTTTTGAGTAAACAATTATTTATTTGTTTGTTTGGTTGGTTAGTTATTATTGTTTTGTTTTACTTTAGGCACCACATAAACCAAGAATGCCTCTAAGTGACTGACTGACTGACTGACTGACTGACTGAAAGAAAGAAAGAAAGAAAGAAAGAAAGAAAGAAAGAAAGAAAGAAAGAAAGAAAAAGAAAGAGACGTAAGGTGTATGACACTCCTGTATATCTACATCTATAATATATAGAATAACTTTTGAAATGTGAGTCTTAGGGTGTATTCACACTTGTCTTGTTTGGTTCGATTGAAATCGAACTCAAGTTTACTTCCCCCTTGGTGTGGATCTTTTGGGCAGGTGTGAATACAGCAATCACACTCTGGTGCGCACCAGACAACCGTACCGAGACCCAGCTGAAGAGGTGATCTCTGTCCGCTTCCAAATTAACTCTGGTACGGTTGAATGGATGAACCAATGAAAGGATGACATTAAGCACACATGTGGCACACATGTGGTTTTGAGTTCACTTGCAAAAAGGGCAGTGAGAAAGCGAACCGCACTGAACAAAAAACAACAACATTGTATTTGGTACGGACCAAAGTAAGTGAACTAGTGGACTTTCTTGGTGTGAATACACCCTAACTGGGGCCTCCATTAATTCTTCTGAGCAATGAAAAAGAACCTCTGAAAATTAAGCACTAAAGAAAAATTAAACCTCTGAAAATTAAAAAAGCAAAAAAAAAAAAAACTCTGTCAGACTTGTTTATTTGTACAGTCTAAAAATAACACAAGCTATCCTTTACCTAAACTACTTTTTTCTTCTTCCTTCTCTGGGCTCATCTGAATGTCATGCACCACAATTTTTTTTTTTTTTTTTTTGCTGTGCTGTGCTGGAACACTAAGGCTGTTGTTATTTCTGTTGTCATAGATGTAACAGGGACAGACTGGTCTCCCATCAGATTGGTCAGACGGGCCAGATGTGGAGAAAAGCGAAGGGAGACTAAGAAGTTAATGGCAGGTGAGGAGTTTCTCCATAATAGCAAATTTTGGGGGACAGTACCTCAAAGGACCCCTCTGCCAGAATCTTTTATTATTATCTTGTTGTCAGTCCCCTGACAGACCTCTTACAGTCTATTCAGGGAATGTGTATTGCACACAAAACTGGACAGCACTTTCCTCAGTGTGGAGAAAATGACACAAATCATAATTTTGGTTTTTAACCTCACTCTTAGTTTATATTGTATGGAGCTCACATGGGAGGGAAAATTATATTTCAATGCTTTTGTGTTTGCTCACACAACTTTTGCATTCTTGTTTGCTCGAAAAAAAAATATTATTTAAATAATGAGGTGGGAGGAAAAACTACTTTTCACTGCTTTTGCGAGCAACACAATAGAAATAGTTTTGTGAGAGAACAGAAATATTTTGTGAGTGAACACACTGACATTAAAATATCGTTTTTCCTTTAAATGTTATATTTTTTTATTTTTATTTTTTTATTATATATATATATATATATATATATTAATCAAGTTCCCTTAGGGGCACTGTAAGATTGTTATTTATTTATTTATTTATTTATTTATTTTAAAGACTGGGCCTGGGAGGAGTGTAAAATAGTGAAGTCTTTACAATAAATAAATAAATAATTTAATAAAGGCAATGTTACAGAGCCCTTAAGCCCTTAAGGTAAACATATATATATATATATATATATATATATGACACAATACAATAATACAATAATCCATTTTACACAATTATAAGAATAAATCTGTAAATAAAATTCATTTTATTTACAGCAGAAAATCATGTGATTGGCCACGTGAGCAGTGCATTCCCGGGTCCGCAGGATCGTTTCTATGATCACAGATGCAGACATGGTGTTATGTTTACGCCGCGCGGTGTGGCGCAACGCGTAAAAAGACCGTATGAGTCATTATAATCAGTAATTATGTCCTCACTGAATGCAACAAATGCCTAATTTATAATGGGTTTTATTGTTTTAGTCAGTAATGGGTTTTTTATTGTTTAGTATTGTGTTCGCGCCGGGACACAGCATCACAACTTGGTAAGGGGCGTAACATTTCCGTCACACGCTTGAGGTATTTGATCAAACACAATGCACTGGATAGCTGGCCAATCAGAGCACTCCTCACTTCTCAGAACGATGAGCTTTGTAAAAATCGACACGTTTCAGAAAGGCGGAGCATAGAGGAGCAAAAATAATGTACAGTATGTGGAAAATAATGTGTTTTTTGAACCTCGAACCACGTAAACACATTGCATTACACCATATACACAAAATAATGTTCTTTTTAGCAACATCATATGACCCCTTTAACAGTATAACCCTTTCCAGACTGATACATGTCAACTATTTTGTTTCTTATCTGTTCTTGAATTTCTTTAGATCGCAGCATGATGTGTTGCTCTTTAAGCATGCCTCACTTTGTTAGACAGGTTCTATTTAAGTGATATCTTGATTCAACAGGTGTGGCTAGTGAAATTTAACTCAGCTTTCTAAAATAATGTGGTTAATCACAGTTCTTTCATGATTTAACAGGAGGGGGCAATTAATTTCTCACGTAGGGCCAGGTGGGTTTGGACAGCTTTTTTTTTTTCCTTAATAAATGAAATCATCATTTAAAAACTGCATTTTGTATTTACTTGCATTATCTTTGTATAATATTAATATTTGTTTGATGACCTGAATCTTTTAAGTGTGACAAATAGGCAAAAAAATAAATGAAGGAAGGGGGCAAAAACTTTTTCACGGCACTGTAGATATTTGTGTTGTTTTATTTTGGTGATATGGATTATTTTCTCATTCAATTTTTTGGGGAGGCACTGCCCCACTTGCATTTTTTGGTGGAAACACTGCTGATATATATATATATATATATATATATATATATATATATAACTCTATGTGAAATCAGACATTGAGCACCCCCATATAGCCAAAATGGCATGATCATAAAACCTCTGTGAATATTCAACTGTGAGATCAGTCTCCTCCTATCGAAGCATTGAATCTTTGACTATTCGGCATCACCCCTAATACAGGAGTTAAAATTATGTTCTCTCGCAAAACTATTGTGTTTGACTTATCGACATAAGAGTTCCTAAAATTAAAGTTCCTAAAGTTTACAAGGTGCCAGGTTGATACTCTGAATGCTTCTTAAGTATGAATTAGTCAGTATATTTGCCAAAGTCCAATCCCACACCTAAATGTCAAATAAATCAAACTGAACTGTGATTGGTCACCTTACTTGCCAATCAGACAGTCTCTTGATGTCTAGGTGGGTGTTCCTGGCCTAAATAAGTTGTGATGTGGACCAGACTTTAGCCTCGTTAATCCTGTTTTTCTACAGAACATGAGGTAGAGAAAGAGAGAGAACAGGGGGAGGAGGTGGTGCGGGTGGAAACGGCGAGGATTGAACACGGAGTGGGAGTCGGCAACTTTGTTTAGAGCAGGAATGATGAAAGGTTAAAGTCTGATAGATCTTGCGCCGTGTGTATTTGTGTGCGTGTACGTGTGTTCCAGTGCTAATAACACGATTCTCTTTTGAAGAGGCACAAAGCGTTCATTCTTCCTACGAGTTCCCAGAACAGAGCCGAGCTGCCTGTGTCAGCTGCAAAACACAGGAGGAAGAACTTCCAAAACGAGAGAGACAGATATTGAAACATCTGACTTGTCTGGATTCCCCTTTTACAAGTTTGCACTTTTTATTTATTTCCTCTTTAAATGATCATTATATAGCAGGCTATTTCAAACCAAGTCCTCGTTTGACTTGTAAAATGTGGTTTCTAAGTGAACACATTTAGTTTTTTTCTAAATTCTTTTTCTTTTTTTTCGGTGTATCACTGCATCTTTTATCGACTGCATTAGTATGCATGAACGCACCTTATGTCACGCATTTGCAGTGAGAATTTTTCAGATCCCATCCTAATAATCATTGAATAATATGAATATTTTAACAACTGTTATTATTTGTAAAAAAAAAATAAATAAATGCTTAAGTGTGTGTTAAGGTAAAAATGTGTATGTTTATATATTGTTTGCCCAAATTGTGGCTTTTGTTGTTTTTATCTATACTAAACAGATGGATGACAAGGTGAGTGTACACAAGATGATTCCAATTTCATTTGCTGTCTTTATTGAATTTTTAGTAGCACAGTTTATTAAGAATCCACTGGGAAACAAATTCATATTTAGTTTTGAAATTTGTCCAAATTTAGATTTTCACACCTATAGCTGCTTGTGGCTCACCCCAAAATGAAAATTGTGACCCTGGACCACAAAACCAGCCTTAAGTGTCAATTTTCTGAAATTGAGATTTATACATCATCTGAAAGCTGAATAAATAAGCTTTCCATTGATGTATGGTTTGTTAGGATCGGACAATATTTGGCCGAGATAAAACTATTTGAAAATCTGGAATCTGAGGGTGCAAAAAAATCAAAATATTGAGAAAATCTCCTTTAAAGCTGTCCAAATGAAGTTCTTAGCAATGCATATTACTATAAAAATTATGTTTTGATATATTTATGGTAAGAAATTTACAAAATATCTTCATGGAACATGATCTTTACTTGATATCCTAATGATTTTTGGCATAAAATAAAAATTGATAATTTTGACCCATACAATGTATTTTTGGCTATTGCTACAAATATACCCCAGCGACTTAAGACTGGTTTTGTGGTCCAGGGTCACAATTTGCTTTTAATTTACTCATCCTCAGGCCATCCAATATTTAGGTGACTTTTTGTATTCAGTAGAACAGTAAAGAACATTTTTAGCTGAAACTATGGTCCTTGGTAATTCATAAAATCAACAACTAGCACCACTGGGAGTCAAAAAATAAGAAGCATATCAGGCAACACAAAATTAATACCCATGGCTTCTGATGATATATTGATGTCTTATGAAGTGAAACGATCTGACTTAATGGTCAGTCTGTGCAAGAAACCAAAATGTATGTCACCGAAAAAACAAAAACAAAACTAAGAATACTTTTGGCTTAATATGTTGAGCTAACAGTAATTTCAAGGTTGTTCAATCACACCTTAAAGGTTATGTGCGTAATACTGTATCCAAAAAAGGGTGACACCAAATGAAAAATAATGATTCCAGTGTTTCTGAAAAGGTTTACAAAACACTCTAACCTCCCCTTCTACCCCCCATCAAGCCATTAATCAGACACAAATATAGCCCCACCCCCAAACTCTCACCATTGGTTGTCGTAATTCTTAATTACAGGGCGGTCACACTGCGCTTTTTGTTCCACTGACTTCCATTCACATGCGAATGCGTCAGACTGTAAACGTAAAAAGTTTCACTCGTGCGAAAAGTTTCGCATTTCGCTGCATTCCAATGTTCAAGCTTGGTGAACTTTGACCTGCAAATTCGCATCATGTGATACCTTGTGAAAAACAACAGATCAATATGTCCCAGCATGACCTCGTAACTTAATTAAAAGATCATTAAATTAAAACTGCAGCGCTGCTGGAAAGTGTAGTAGATTGTAAGTTTTTACATTTTAGATTTTAGATTAGTATTAATATTTGTTATGTGTTGACGCTGCAGAGCTTGACGTCATATCACGACCGTGGGAATTTCACATGCTCAAAGTCCAGTGTGACCGCAGCTTTTAATGAATGACAAACTACAAATGTTGCCGGGACATTAAATGTCATTACGCCGAACATGTAAACTCATCCGACTGAAAGAGTTGAAGTAAGCTTAACTGTGGTGAAGTTAAAATCATGTGACCATGATGTATTTCATTTATACCTTACGTTTGGCTTCTTACCTCTGGTGATTATATTTAGACTTCTTTTGTTGGTCACAGAATTTATTGTCTGGAATAATCCATGAAAAAACAATGGAAAATCATATTGTGTTTTTGTTGAGGGAACCAGGGTGATGCTAACTTCTGATATGTCCTAAAAACAAAATGTCATCACAGCTGCACAATTTTACTAGGAAAAAAACAAAATGATGCACTTCTCCTTTAAGAATTGTATTTGGGTATTATTTATACTTTGGTTTTCATTATAGTTCCAGGCGAGAGCAGTGGTATTATCAGTATGAGAGTCTATGTTCTGCCAGTGTGTGCATGCCCCAGGCCTGCTGAAATCTTGTCACATGCTGTCTTCCTCTTCCTTTCCGAAGTCTGTTACACCTCTCTCCTTCCATTCGCCCCCTCTCTCCCTCTCTCTCTCTATCTCTCCATCCTATCTCTCTGCCGCTGTGGCAGGACCGATTGTTGCTCAGTGACAAGCACAGCTTTAACATTTCAGCAGAGAAGAATCAGGTGGCAGTTTCATATACCCCTCTCTCTCTCTCTACCTCTCTCTCTCTGGGATGTGACACATTCAGTTTCCCTATACCTGACACTGCTGTTATTCTTTATCCTTCTTTTTCTCCATCTCTCCATCTCATTCTTGTCTATCTCTCTGTTTCTCAGCCCTGTCTCACATTTCCTGCCTTAATTGGAAGGAGAAAGTTTTACAGAGTCTGACGACTTGTATGACGAAGGTAGAGTGAGAACCTATAGATACTGTTTTTTTGCCTTGTTTTCCATCTGACAAGCAAATTTGTGAGAAAATTGTATTTGATTTGAGAGAATATATTATTAATTACATTTTCTCTAACCTCTTTGCGAAACATTTTTGTTGTTGTTGTTGTTTATGCATAAATCTAACTCAACTTTTTTTTTTTGTCAAATGTAAATTCATGTCCCAGTCACATTTTCTTTGTTAAATATACATTACTTACACTATCAGAAAAAAACTACATTAACAATGTAATCAATATTCTATTTATTAAAGCCAATTATTCACCTCATGAAGTTAGTGTTTTTAAGCATTTTACATTTATTCCAAAATAGTAACTCAAGGCAGTAATAGTTTAAACAATATATTTAATTTGTGAACTTACATTAAGCTATTCTTTTTAATAGTTAACTTTGAACTATTTTTTTTATTTTTTGGGGTCATCAGTCATCAAAGTTCGGTTAATATTGGTAACAGATTTACTTTAAATTTCACCAAGCTGAGTACTCACTAAAAACTCCTACAGATCATGTATTCAGGCCATTTAAAGTCTTATTTTGACGTGACAAAGTGGTTATATTTAAGTGTGATTTGTTTGTTTACTTCTTTTAATTAGTCTTCCTATTAAGGCCATTATAGCCTAGTGTTCATTCAGACTGATTCGCAATGCAGAATGTGCACAAAAATAGGGATTTCTCGCATGAACCAATCCCAGCCGAACATAACCAGTCATATCCAATCATATCGCGATGGAGGCATTGCTTCCTCTCACGTGACTTTCCCCCATTCATTCTCAGTTACCCCCCACCAAACTCACTTTTTTATTCTTAAATAAAAACTTGACCTGAAAATGATTACAAAACTGCTGATTTAGTGTTTAATCCAAAACATTTAGACACATACACATGCATAATCTGAACACATCCTAACACATCCAGCATTGATTATTATAGGCCTACCCTCTTTAGGTTTGCTACTTGACTGTCTGCATGCAGTGCATCTGCACACGTATAAAATGTTTCTAGCCAATTGCGATCCCAGAATGCACTGCAACAGCTTACCATTTTAGCTGATATTAAAAATTGACTATTTCATCCAATATTTGTGTGTATTTTAATGGATTTATATTTTAAAGGCTTAGGAACTGTGTTAGCTTACCAACATGCTAACGTGAAACTCCATTAAAATCACTGAGTCTCCTTATGAAGGGCGTTTCAAATCAGTCACTAAAGAGGTTTCTTTTTGGTTAATGTGCCACCTTGAGGGATGTTCGGGCTGACAGTGATTTGCAGCGACAAGGAAACCAGATTAATTCATTTTCAATGAAAGCTGGTGATTTGATGCAATGTGAGAGACAGAGACTGTCCGTGATGCGATAAAGTTGAGGCGAGTTCAACTACCAACTGTAGTCACATGCGTCACATGACAAACTTGAATACAAGGACACCTATTAGCAAACAACTCTTTGTAGCCTTTGTAGACAATAGCTCACTATTGAGTGCTATTGTGCTGTTTTGAATTTCTGATATTTGCCATTATTGCATGAATGAAATTCAGTTCTCATTCTGTCTCTCTCTTTCTCTCTTTTTGTCTCTCGTCCCCCATCAGTACAGAATGATTAATGGGGAGGTGTGTCAGAGGCATTTGATTAATGTCTAGCGTCTTCCTCCACATTGTGAGGGGTAGGTTATGGCGGGGTTTGTAGAGATAAAGATTATGGCTTGTTTAAAAGCTGATATCTCATTTTGAATGAAGATATTTGGTAATATATCAGCTCTATATTAACACTAGATTAAATCCTGAGATGTTTATCAGATATACAAAGCAGATATGAAGCAGATTTTTCTTTCACACACTCAAGTATGAAAATATAAGAGCAGTTGAAATCTAGTAGCAGGCTTTTTTTGTGTGATTAGCTTTCTGGTTTTATATTTACATTGTACAGGACAAGTGCAGCCTGCAATGTCTTGTTAGTATTCACAGGAATTTATAAATTGTAATTGAAGACAGTTATTGTAGTTGCAGTGCTCCAATCTGATTAGTCGCTGTAATCACAAATGTGATTACAGCGCTGTATCACATTTGTCTCTGTTTGTGTGTTCCAGACAGACTGGTGGTGTAGATTTGTCAGTGAGTTTTTTTGCATGTCACATTGATACGCCAGTAGGTGGATCATTGATCCATTCATTCAATTGATTCACTCAAAAATGATGATTCATTCAGGAACGAACCAAGTGGAGTGAATCGTTGAATTATGCGTTCAACCAATTCGTTCAAAAATGCAAGTTACCTACAGTGTACGAGTGAGTCATTCAATAATTCATTCAGCTTTTTTGTAAAAAACAAAACAAAACAAAAAAAACATTTTTGTTACTTTAAAATAAACATGAACTAAATTCAAAATTTAAAGAATAATAATTACAATAACAAACATTACCAACAAACTAACAATAAATAAATACTTTAATTTCTCATTTTCATTTAGTTTAAATTAACGTACTAAAATAAATTGAATGAAATTCAAAACAGAAATTAAAAATGACAAAAACTACAAAATAGCTCAAATTTAAAATGAAAAAGAAAAATATAAACTAATTCAAACTATTTATAAAAACTATAATATTTCCTATGTGAAATTCAGTGTAGCTTCACAGTCACAGCCCTCCTTTATAGTAATAGCTATCATCTCAATAAAATAAAATGTGACCCTGGACCACAAAACCAGTCTTAAGTGTCAATTTTTCAAAAAATAAGCATTCCATTGATGTATGGTTTGTTAGGATATGACAATATTTGGCTGAGATACAACTATTTGAAAATCTGGAATTTGAGGGTGCAAAAAAAAAAATCAAAATATTGAGAAAATCGCCGTTAAAGTTGTCCAAATGAAGTTCTTAGCAATGCACATTACTAATCAAAAATGAAGTTTTGATATATTTACGGTAAGAAATTTACAAAATATCTTCATGGAACATGATCTTTACTTAATATCCTAATGATTTTTGGCATAAAAGAAAAATTGATCATTTTGACCCATACAATGTATTTTTGTCTACTGCTACAAATATACCCCAGCGACTTATTAAGACTGGTTTTGTGGTCCAGGGTCACAAATAAGGTAAAAAGTTGTTTTAATAAATAAAATAGGGTTTGAAATTAACACCTGCCAAATGATGTTTTATTAACAAGGTTCGGGAGGAGCATGTTCAGATAATTAACCTAATTAACATGAGAGGAGCACAATCAGTAATCAACCCAGTTAACAAGATAAGAGGCGTGTATATATACACAGCAGACTTACCTCTGTTCATTGACAGTTTTCCAGCATCCCTCCGCCCCCCCTTCTCCGCACTTACAACTATTCCTGTCCTAACCTGTAGGGGGGTACTCTGGGTTCGGGCCAAAAATTCTGAGCTTAGAACCCTCCCCTCAGACAGCACACCAAATACGCTTAAACTTTATTCTATTTATTATATGTAAGTGTGTATTACATGTAACTCGTGAAATGTGGGTAAAAATCAGCTGTGGTGGGTAACACTGTCAAATCACTAGCTAATTTGGCAGATTACTTTTCGTAAATTATGTTCACTCATTAATTTCAGAGAAAGAGTTTGCAAGATGAGCAAGAAGGAATTCCTGAAAAGGTTCGGACACTGAAGTCACCTCTGTACAGCTGTCAGCGGTTGTTACGGTAACAGTAGACCAGTGGACCGGAGTTAACTAGACTGAAGGAGCCGTGTGTGTGTGTGTGTGTGTGTGTGTGTGTGTTTCTCACATGTAATGCAAGAGCATCACCTTTCATACTATTGAATTTCACTACGTTTAACCCACACATGATTGCATTTTCATGTGATTAACATCTATTATCCTGATGGTGTAAACCTTTAGTCGGCTCTCTATCTCTACACGTGTTTTTTTTTTTTTGTCTCGCAGCAAGCGCTCTGAAGCAGGGGTGGGCTGGGTAACGAACTGTAGGCTGAATTGATTGAAAAATTGATTTTCTATTTTCATCCAGTTGAGAAGCAGCTTTAATTTATTTAAAAACGGCATGTAATTACACCTGCGTGGGGAGGACATGTTGCTGTGTGTGTGTGTGTGTGTGTGTGTGTGTGTGTGTGTGTGTGTGTGTGTTTGAGAGCGAGAGAAAGCGTGGACTGACCACAGACTTGTAATTGTCATTTCCTGTTTTCAATTGCCTTTTCTCTAATATTCGAAAGCCGACACCATACAAGCATGTATAAAAAGCTGTTAATGGAAAGAACTGTCTGTCCTGTGACTTCTCTCGTACTGAATCTGTATTTCACTTTTTTGTAGTATTATTCCTGAATGGACAGTGTATTCCGAGCAAATCCGAAATTTCACATTCAATATGAAAATGGTTTATCTGGTCGTATAAAACCCTGCAGAATACTGAATTAATATTAATAGTAATACTAAAAATAGAAATAATAATTAGTATTCAATATTAGTGTTATATACCAGCCCATGACCAATATATGAAGAGTTTATTTGCAAAAACAGATAACTCAGTTTTTTTTTTGTCTTTTTTTAATTTTCAAATATCATGGTTTTTTTTAATTATTATTATGTTATCATGTTTTTATTGTGTTTTAGTGTGTTAGTTAGCTGTTTTTTGGTTATTTTTTAACCTGGTCAAAAAAAAACAACAACTGCAGTTTTGTTGAGATTAATTGGAATGCACAATGAAAAAACGTGATTTTTGAGAATAGTTAAAAACGGAGTTATCTGTTTTTGCAAATGAACTCTTCATATATTGAACATAACAATAGCAAATTGCTGAAAAAAAAGAACACTTATTTTACAACATATTATAAATCAGAATATTATTGTATATATTTTATTAAAAATAAATTTTCATGATTAGGGGTTGGTAAGATTTTTAAGTGTTACTTAAAGGGGTGGTTGATTGCGATTTCACTTTTTTAAAGTTAGTGTGTAATGTTGTTGTTTGAGCATAAACAATATCTGCAAAGTTGCGGCGCTGAAAGTTCAATGCATACGGAGATATCGTCTTTTAAAATTCTGGCAGTTTAATGCCTACAAAAACAGCTCGTAGGGACTACAACGAGCTACTTCCCGGGTCCGTTACGTCACGAACCCAGATTAAACCCGCCCCCAGGAACAAGCAACGAAGGGGGCGAGGCCATGCTGCGCTGCTTTAAAGAAGAGGAAGAAAAAACTAGGGGTGCACATAAAAATCTATTCATATATGAATCGCGATTCTGTCTTCTAACGATTCTAATGGATTCACAAGTTTCAAAATCAATGTTCTAAAGCAGCAGTTCTCAGTCCTGTTCCTCGGGTCCTCCTGCTCTGCATCTCTCTTTCTCTCTCTCTCTCTCTCTCTCTCATTCAGATCATCAGCTCAATGAATCTGTATATTAAAAGCTAACAGAAGCAGTAGCATTTACAAATAACAGCGTATCAAATAGTATAAGACAACAACAAACAAACATACCATTAAGAGCCGTACTTGCACAGGTTCTACGCGATCCTAAGCACTAATATTCTCTGGGTCTCAATCGGGCTTATATTAATAAGAAATATAGACGATGCCATTGTTTACAATACAAGCGGAGCACATGCCGCTGAGCTGAGGGGCGGGATGTTTAGATGCGCACTAGAGGCGGTTTAGCCAATCACAACACACTGGGGCACCTAACCAATCGCGTAATCGAGGGAGGGGCTTCAGAAAAGCAGGAAATGATCAGGGCGTTTATCAGAGAAGGGACAGAGTGATGTGGAATAAAGGTAAATTATGTGAAAAATAACGCGTTTTTTAAAAAAACGAAGCATTAGGGCCTTTCGCACCACAGGAACCTTTTCATAGTACCCAAACTAATTGTGGAACTACCCACTTTTAGGCGTATTCGCACCGCGGGAACTAGGAACGGTTTTAGTTCCAGGAACTGCGTTTGGAGGAACTAAATTAGCTCCTACTTCAGAGTAAGGTCTAAAACAGTTGTAGGAACTATCCGTGACGTAAGTATACGCTGATTGGCTAAACGCGTACGAAAACGCCCTCACCCGCCATGATTTAAAACACTGTGTAAACATTGTATCATACTGAGAGCATTTATAAACGGCAATTACCTGAAAATTTCGTCTATGGCGTTTTGTGCTTCTATCAGCCTCAATGAAATGTAACACTGCAAGTTGTTGTTGGAGATTCTTAGTCCTCCTTTCCGTTCTTTCAATCGCTTGACGTATACGTCGAAATTCCATGTCCATTATTGTGAAACCCGCGAGACACAACAAAAAACACAGCTCCGATCACAGCATCCTCCATCCTCCTGTTGTTAACGTTGTTCTTCTTTGTTTACGTTGTTGAACGCCGCGTACAAATGACGTTGCTGTCGACCAGCTTACGTCACTTCTTAGTACCCACTGTCGGTGCGAATGCAACCCTTTAAATGGTACTGGGAAATAGTTCGCGCAAAATCGTCCCAGTACTTTAGTACTGTACTTTTAGTTCTGGAACTAAAGCTGTGCGAAAGGGGCTATTAACATGTTAGACTGCACCCTATAAACACAATCAAGCCTAGGAAAAAAACAGTCAACCACCCCTTTAAAATGTTCTCACTAATTCTGTATTTATTTGATCAAAAATACAGTGAGATATTAATATTCTGGAATACAGTTACAAATTAGAATAATTTGTTATATAAATATTAATAAATGTTAACTGTAATACATTTTAAAATGTAATTTATTCATGTGATAGTAAAGCTGAATTTTCAACAGTCATTACTCCAGTCTTTAGAGTCAAATGATACTTGAGAAACATTTCATATTCAGAAACATTTCTTAATATTAGAAATGCTGAAAAGCGTAGTTAAACCTAATTTTTTTTTTTTTTTTTTTTTTTTTTGTGGAAATCATGATACTTCCCAAGGGTTTAGAAATTTTAAAAGAACAGCATTAATTTGAAATGGAAATCGTTTGTAACATTATTTTGTACATTATTGAATGTGTTCTTAAACTGTTTTTTTTTTTGTTTGTTTTTTTGGCAACACTTTATTTTAAGGTGTCCTTGTTACACGTTACATGTACTTATTATAATAACAATAAATTGTGTATAATTACATGCAAGTAACCCTAATCCAAACCATAATCCTAACCATATAGTAAGTACATGTAGTTAATTAATATTACTCAGTACTTAAATGTATAATTACACTGTAACTACAGGGTACTTTTGCTTAGCATAGCTCAATAGTTTGACTGACCTTTAATATACATTATATCTCACCACAATTTATTTGTATGATTTATAGTTTAAAGCCATTATTTATTGGCAGAGTTTGTTTCTCCTTTCAGTCATTAGCAAATAATCTCAAATACTAGCCAATTAACCGCCACTACTTGACATTCCGACTTAAAACCTCACAACTGTAATCTTCAAAAAGTCCAGCAGTGGTTTGAGATATTTCCTGATTTAGGCCTATTTTCTGCCATAAACCGCTGCGTTCCAAAGTGTAAGAAGTCAGTTTATATTGTGCATGGTATTGACTTGTCATTGACCCGTGTTAAGACCCCTCATTAAGCTGTAATTAAGCTTTTATTGACAAACTCTACGAGATTAAAGTACCACTGTGCTCTGTTGGTGATTGCAGTCATCTGAACAAACAACACTCTGATAGGCCAAGCACACAGTTACACAAGTGTGTCTGTTTGTGTTTAGATAGGCCTGTCCTTACCAATCAATGGAATTTTCTTTCTTGCACATGCTGCCATAATCACCCTAATTAAAATCCAACATCTTTTACATGTAACATTCCCACAAATACTTCTCCAGCCAGGCTCCAAATGAGCTGTTTTCCATTTTAACTTTTGCTTTAATCTCAAACATTAAACTGTCAAGGATTTAGGGTAATTATACATGCTAATTTGGTTTGCTCGATTCCGTCGTGCATGCCGCAGACCCTCTTTAGACATCGTCGCCTGCCACAAATATTAACTCAAATCTTCCCAGCACTGCTCTAATTGGTGAATATTACCATTGTAAATTCTGTAATACTCTTTTTATATATTTTAATATTTATTAGATTAGTTAAACTCCTTGTTAGAAGGGAAGCAGGCTCTGTTTGTTAATGTAGATTTCTTCTGTGATTGTTTGACTGGTGCGTTTAAGTGAATTACTTCCTGTGAGAGCTGTGGTTTAAGGTCAAATCTATATACAGTGCATTTTCTAATTTAATACAATTTATTTTGTATATTTTGTCCAAGATTTTACATAAGAATCAGGTATTTATACTTGAAATATAGATAATAGTAACACACCCGTTTCCAATATTGATAATAAATCAACATGTTAGAATGATGTCTGAATGATCATGGGACAATATATTTTAATGTACAGTAAAAAAGAAAAATGTTATTTTAAGTTGTAATAATGTAATTATTACACATTATTACTGTTTTAGATAGAACTGCATACAGGCAGTACAGTATATTAATCTCTGAACTGGTCTCTGCAGATAAATTTTGTTTCTGACTGCAAACCAGTGTGCAACCTGCGACCTCTGACCTTTGAATTTGCGCTCGTGTGTGTGTGTGTGTACGTGTAGGTGTGTGTGCATGCATGCTCACAGGTCCCAAGCGCCTCGCTCAATATTGATTCAAAGACGATTGGTTCAGCTAATGACTATTTACCCAGAGATATTAGTGTCCCTCTCCTCGGCCCACAGCTCTTGCTCACCCCTCTCACTGCCTCTTTTCACTTTCATTTGGAGGTGTGTAATTTTGTGAGTGTAATTAAATATTCATGTGTGCAGAAGGGACCTAAAAAGCAAGAGGAAGAGAGAGAAAGCAAGGTATGTTTAATAAGCATAGAGTGTATCTGGCTGTGCAGTTGGGGGGAAAAAGCAGCTGGGATCCAGTCCACAGGATATACAGTATACTAATCCAACTTTTATTAGGGATGAGAAAAAATGAAAAAAAAAAAAAAAAAAGATTAAAGATTAAAAAAGAAAAAAAAAACAAGGGGGGGGAAATGCATTAACCAAAGAAAATGCATTTATTTCAGAGATTAGTTGGAGATTAATTGGAAAATATATTCTTTTGCAACCTTTAATTATTATTTGCAATAAATAAATTCAGTGTCACATGATCCTTCTGAAATACCTTCTAATATGCTGATTTGGTGCTCAATTGTACACAAATATTAATTATTGTTCTTATTATTATCAGTGTTGAAAATAGATAGATAGATAGATAGATAGATAGAATTATTTTTAACAATATAAATGTATTTACTGTCACTTTTAATCAATTTAATCCTTCCATTGCTGAAAAGTAAATATTTGTATTTATACATTTTTAATTATATTTAATTACTTATTTATATAATTATTTAAACAATTCATAAATTAAATGTAATTCATTTAAAAATAAGTACTACATTTGTAAATGAATAAATAATACTTTATATAATATACTAGCAAGAGTGACTGCAATTTCAATACATTATATATACACAAATAATCTTTTGGGATGTGTGTGTGTATGTGTGTGTGTGTGTGTGTGTGTGTGTGTGTCATTTATTATTTTAAATGTAGCTTTTTTTTGATGATTATATATTCTGTAAATAAATAAATAAGTTTACAAATAGATCACATAGAATGTTTACCCCAGAGAGCTACTTGCCCCAGATAGTGGGGCAAGATGGCCCCTTTAGGGGATTCTATCCCCCCATTTATTTAATAATACATTGGACAGTGCATCATCATCTAGTATATGTTAAATCTGTAGCATAAATGAGTAAAGTGTATCATTCAGTGAACATTGTTCGTAAGGGGCCCATCTTACCAAAATCGTCCCCATAATATATTTGCCAAAGAGTGTTTATAGCACAGAATCTGTCACAACAGCACACATGAAATGGTTTTGAACTCAGAATCCCTGAGTGAATGTCTGTACATCTTCATGAATATGTTGCATGCTGATGATATCATGCTCTCCTGACCCCTGCCGCATAACACCCGTAGGTGTGTGTGTGTGTGTGTGTGTGTGTGTGTGTGTGTGTGTGCGTGTGTGCGTGCGTGTGTTTGTATGAGGTCGGTGGCTCCCTTTAAGTCTGTCTGCATTGAGCTGCGGGCCCAGCGGCAAAGAGCCTTACCTTATTGAAACACAAATACGCTCTCACATTTCATTTCTCCTTGTTCTGCAGCAATGCATATTTGTTGAGTGTGTGCGGCCCAGTGTTTGTAAGAGTGAGGGGAAGTCGACTGGATAATGATTGATATGTGTGGAGAAAGAGAGTCATACATTATTGATGAGAGAGTTTATTGCGTCCCTCAGCATAAGTTTTATGGATTCAGACATTGTTATTGGAGGATGCAGGGGTCCTGTGAGCACCGGAGACTGGCTCCAAGGACGGGAGGCAGTTTTTGTTAGAGCGTCTCAGATGAGCCTGATCATTCCTAAGTGTTTGTGAATGTTGCTTGAATGCATTTGTTGGCATGGGATGCGCACAGAGAACCTCATTTCTCACAAATCCACCTGGTATTCAACTCAAATGGACATTTTTTCAACATTTATGAGGTTCTCAGAAGCAGAAGAATTCATACTGTAGTTGGGTAAACTTCCATGATAGTGAACGGGAACTACGATACAAAAAAATAAAAGCAAACAGACATTCAAAATAATAATAATAATAATAATAATAATAAATAATTTTTTTCAAAGCCAATGAAGCACTGCGAATGTCTGTAATTAAAAAATGGAGACATGTAAATCTATTGATTGAAAACTATATAAACAACATATTTTATGCACTTTGAGAGCATAGGGAAACTGACTTTACACCGTTCACTGTGCTTCATGGGAGTGGATGCACAAAGAGTTTTTGGCGCAATTAGCATATCATTATTCTTTGATTGGTAACACTTTTGCTGCAGAATCATGTATAATGTAGGTTTCACCAGAAATTCTGCTGTTAAACACAATTATTATTATTATTATTTATTTATTTTTAAAGTTGGAATAATTAAAACTGTTGGCTTCAACAAAAGTGTATATTATTGAGAAACAACCTTGTAAGTAGTCCTTTTTTATCTTTGAAAATCATATCCCCTAAATAGAAAATGAATGGGATTTTTACTTCCGGAGCCCAACTCTTGTGTACTAATCACTCCATGAAGTCCATTCAAGTAGTAATTGGATACATGCGGGAAAAAAAGTCAGAATTCCAATTTGGAACTGTGTGGAAATCCACATCCCAGTGTTTGCATGCATGTGCATACATGTCATACAAACATGTGTGAAGACAAATGCAAAATTAGTTTTTTAATACATTATCTTCATCGGAAAACAGAATGCCTTTATGTTCAGAAATCAAAGATATCAAGTAGGAATATCCCACATCTGTCATGGCTGGAAAGCTGAGTTAGTGCTCCACTTTCAAAAAGCTACACTATTGATCAAACTGATATTTTTATTTCTCTCTTCTCTCTTGACAAGACCTGTCTTTGGGTGGGATTGGATTGACTTTTCCGAGCATTATATATTGTCGAGATTGCTGGGAGAAAAAAAAAAAAAATTACAGATGTGTACGTTTTTCACTGCCGAGCTCATAAAGTGCATCACTTGCAGCAGAAATCATTACTTTTTCATAAATGGGATGTAATTTGTCTCATAGTAGCTCGGAGGCCTTAACAGTGTAGGTCATGTGACCACTGAGGGAGCAGTTGATTGGTTGATGCCGTTTATTGAATGAGGACGTATAGATCTGTATTGGATAGGGGGTGGCGATTCGTCACTGTCTCTCCACACAGGAGAATATAAAGTTATAAATATCACACCCGCACACATAGAGCTGATATTTTTTTCCTTCTGTCTCAATGTGTCTTCATTGAAAGAGATGCATTGCTTGAATTTGAGAAATTAACAATGAAGTTCTTCTCTAGCAGTTTCTGTGCGGTTTATTCTACATTTCTGAGCTGTTCTTGCAGAATAGTCTTTATTTCACAGCTTTGTTGCAGAGAGTAAATTATAAATGATCAATTATGTTGGATAACTTTCAGTTGTTGCATAGTAGATATTAATTACATAGTAATAACTATGGTATTACATTATAATAATCACTTAAAATCATGTAGAATCTACTTTAGACTACAGTCTATTGTAGATTTTGCATGTCATTCACACAGGATGTATTCTTGCATTCCTCTGTGATAATTTTGTTGTTTGACGTACAATAAAATGTAGTTCAACTTTAAAACATGCATGGTAATAATTGTTATTATTTGTAATTATAATGAATCTCTCTAAATTATTATTATTGTTGTTGTTGTTGTTGTTAATGACACA
This sequence comes from Tor tambroides, assembly GCA_021397915.2. Taxonomy (NCBI): domain Eukaryota; kingdom Metazoa; phylum Chordata; class Actinopteri; order Cypriniformes; family Cyprinidae; genus Tor; species Tor tambroides. The sequence continues at coordinate 18,892 of JAFVLL020038412.1, read as the reverse complement.
GTCATTATTGACTGTTCTTAATTTGAATTGGCAGGCATTATTGTTATTACATATAAACAGAATTGCATTACACTACATATAAACAGGGTTTTTGGCTTTTTTTATTTTGAGATTCTGTACATGGCTGCTAAGTGTTGCTATGCCATGGCTATGGTGTTGTTGGTGGTTACTTTAAAAATGTTATCCTCATTTATTTACTTATTTTCAGAAGAAGGAGATTTTGTCACATGGGTACTTTAGAGAAATTTTGTCACCAAAAGTGTGGCACAACATGTAACTAATATGGCATGTTTTTCATCATTACTGGTTCGCTCCAAAAGGTGTGTAGGTCTGACAGTCTGAAAACAAGTCATTCAAAGACATTGTGAAGATTTCTAAGGGACCTTGACCATATGCTAGAAGAGGAACCCTTGGACCAGACATCTAGACACCAAAAGAACTGACAAAATTGCTCGCTCCATGTCATTTGAACAGAGGTGGCCTGAGGGAAACAGGGAGTTGAGAGGGAACAGAAAAGCTGAAAAAAGCAGGCGCAAAACTCACAAAAGATGAAAAGATTCATTCTAGCTTCACACAGATCAGATGCAAAGCATCAGATGCTTTGCTCAGAGCATACGCATGATTTCTGTATGACTGATCAATGTAATGATACGGATTCAGACTTTTGTGTGATAATAATATTGATAGCCAGATGCTTGTTATGTGGGATGGTGAGAAATCAGGCGTTGTGACTGGTTTCTTAAGAAATCCATGAAATTTGAGTGTGTGGGTGACGTTGGTTGGGTCAGTGTACAAATATGAGATAGTAATGGCAACTTTAAGGGAATAGTAAAGGAAATTCATTACAAAAACAATATTTTTTATCATCATTAATGCACCTTCATTGGTAGCACGTCTTCTCTGGCCACCCAGGCTGAAGGAACCGGGCAGCGCCGGCATGATTGGTGGCGGTTGCTCCATGTCAAGGGATATCGAAAATGTAGACAAGCACAGCTTGAAGTCTACAGTCAGGCTTGAGCCAGAATAAGCCACAAGCTAAAAGGGCACCTGAACCCTGATAGAAGTAGAGTGGATTTGAAGAGTTTTTGAAGCCAGTGTCAGGATTCAAGTGGATTACTGTCAATGGAAGACAGTAGACCACTGGAGATTTGATTTTGGGTGGACATCGGTGTGTGGTGTATAAACAGTAGGGCAACTGATAATCATGATTAATTTGCTCAGATTTAAAATCACAATTATTAATTGGTTGTTTTCATTTGAGAAATTTATTTTAATATTTCATAGGAATTATTTAATTATACCTTAAATAAAAAGACCATTACATTTGTTTGTTCGGCAGTAGTAAACATTATAGTCAAGAATTATGTTTGTATTTATTACAGTTAATCACTGAGAAGGTTTTCTCAGATTTAGTTGCAGCAAATAGCAAAAGTGGCCATGTGAAGGAACACAGACTGACTGTATTATACTTTCATTTGAGTAGAATATCGCAGTGGAGATTGCTAAACTCTAACATGCATGTGCTCACTTGACAGGTTGGGATGAGTAATTAACTCAAAAGTTGGAAAATGTATCCATTTAGAAGGGAAAGGGCTATTCTTAATTAATCAGTATGCAGAAATTGTAATCACAATTTAAGCATGATTAATAGTACAGCCCTAATAAATACTTTTCTTTGCTTTAAGCATAATAGCTTTTATTCAAGAAACACTGTAAAGAAATTTCCACCGACTTTCAAACTGATATTTGAAAACGAGTTTTAAAACTTTAGTTCAGTTGCTGTCTTAATTGTTTTAAGTATCAAATTGGTTGTACTAGTCTTTGTGTATGTGTGTGTATAGTTAAATCTCATATAAAAAGTAATAAAAATACATTTCTGTCATGACAACTCTCAGAGGGATTGGCATGGTAATGTACATGACAAAGTTAACGTGTTTGGTCTTGGCGGAATAGATCTGCTACGCTGCTGCTGCTGTGGCAGAGCAAGTACCAAGACTTGCTACTGTCAGTATATCCACAACATGCTGCTGTGAGCATGTACTGCTGCTGCACATATAACATATATATTGCACACACACACACACACACCCCCATATATATATAACTCAATCCGAGCAGCTGAGTCCTTAGCCATTTTCAAGAAAGAAAAAAAAAAACTCTAACACTAGCTTGCTCTATTATTTTTCTATTCTATCTGTTTTCTTTTTATTTATTATATAATTAAAAAAAAAACCTTGCTATGTGTACTGCGTTAAGCTAACTGAGACTTGTTATAGCACTTGCATATCATTGCTCTTTTGTTGATTTTGATTGCTTCCATTGTACTCATTTGTAAGTCGCTTTGGATAAAAGCGTAATGTAAATGTAATGGAATAATCTCCATAATAGCATACATGAATCACCCTGTAGCAGATCTATAAAGGTGGAGCTGGGGAAGGTGGAGGGTTTCTGAAGCACACTGCAACTGCTACAGAAAGCACTAGTCATATTTGAATATTGAGCAGCGAGTTCATTGGCTACCGATACAAAAGCGAACCAATCAGCAGTGCCATGTGATGATGTCATCATGTCAGATTGAGTTAGACCTATCGGACTGCACCATCTAGAGTTTCATGCCAGAACTTTTTATATAAAAAAATATAACAATGTAGTTGTTAACTTTTTGATGAGTTAAAGTAATGGAAAAACATGTTGCCATGACTTATTGATTAAACAATTTAAAACCAAATTAAAAGACCCCCCCCCCCACAAATTTACAAACGTGTAACAATGAATAAAAGAGAGGAAAAGGAAAAAAAAAAAGAGGTTTTTCTTCAGGGGGTCTGGCAGCATTGTTTGAATATAACCGGCTCATTGGGATTTCATGCACCTCAGGCAAGGTAGCAGGAGTCAGCACTTAAAAACTTTTAAGAAGCCTTGACACGAGGCTGGTTTGGGAGAGCTACGACAGGGCATAATGATGTTGGTTTTCCAATATTTTACAGTTCAAAAACTCTCGAAAACTTTATTTTTCTTCCTGGCACTGCTGTACCTTTGGTGGGCTACAACATAATTAGGTATCTTGAGCACATTCAATCAACCCTTTCTCTTACACACACACACACACACACACACACACACACACACACACAAACGAATCTCATCAGTTAATCAGCACTTCACTAATCATTGCGACTGCACACACACACAGACGTATCGGGACTCAAACTATATCGCAGCACACAAGCACGCCCCCCTCATCTCATTCTCAGCTAGTTCCAACAGTGTTTGTTTGCATGTTTGCTAATGAGGGTGCTTGCATTTTCTCTTACACTATTACTCACTAAAAGTTTAAAAATCAAAGGATTTTTAAACATAAATAAATTATGCATTGAGATTTTAAGTCCTCTTAATAACTGCCTTAAATGCTTAGTTCTCCCTAAAATTGTATATTCTGTCATCATTTACATCATTCCATACCCATAAGACTTTCATTCATCTTCGGGACATAAAGATTCAGTAAACATTCGAAAACAAATATATTTTTTGATATTCTCTCTTCATTTTTGATCATCCATTGAAATTCCAGGTTACCCTTTCTTTCAATAGTTGACTTTTGAAACATTCTACTATAAGTAACCGTGCAACTACATGTCAATTAACTCTGATTAGACTATTAGCAGTAGGGTTAGCAGAAAAAGTTGATGTACTTGCAAAGTTACTTATATCCAGTAGAATATCTGTTGGGGATCATCAAAATAAAGTATTAAACAGACAGTCTATTAATACTCGAATGACTGCTAGTTGACATGTTAAGTATAGAAGGTCTAAAGTGGAATATCAAAATAAAGTATTATCAAATTCCATGCAACCAAAACTTTATGCAGTAAATACAAGTGCAAAAAAACAGCGTGAAAGAAACCCATCGATGGACAAAAATAGTGAGAGAACTTTAAAAGCATCTTCATTTGTTTCAAAAATAAACACATCTGTGTTTCAAAGATAAAATCCTCAATAACACTACATAGTTTGTGATAACTTTTCTATAGGGATCAGTTCTCAGTGTTAACTTGTTGTGTATTAGCATGCCTTATATTAACATATTGACTATTTATTAGTGCTTATAAAGCACACATTCTGCATGACCATATACAGGTTTAATATGGTTTACATGATGCAAACTCTGACATCTTGGCTTTTGAAGAAAATGATTAGTCCACTAGTTTTATATAAATGCAGACTTCAATATTAAACCACAAATTAGCCTCGTTAAGTAAAAAAGATGAAATCTTAGCATCACAGTAATAACAAAAACAGCATTAATAAAGTCACCAAACAGTACAAGAATATTCACAGCATGTGCAGTAGGAGCCTGCAAGCTCTTAAGAAATCAATAACATTGTTGAATATGAAATATAGTTTGTTCAGACAACTCTATTAGGCGAGTTGAGACATTATCTGGGGGAATATTGTCATTCTAACATATGTGTCTTTACACATATAATCACCACCATTAGCCCACAACAACAAAACATAAGTTTTCAATAATCAGCAATGCTGGCACAAAACTAGCCGGACCCATTAAACTCCATCAAATGCGTTGTGATGGCATTCACTCACGCACACGCCACAAACACCACGTTCCTCCTGCGATGGTGGTAATTGAATAAGTGAAATGAAAGTTGAAGTGCTTTCGGTCCACCAAACATCATGATTATTAACATCACAAATGAAATTTTATTTACAGGGATGAGAATCAGGAGAGAGCGTGCAATTGGTTTGCAAAAGCAATTTACAGTCCGTCGACCAGGATGTGGAGATTTGACATTTGAAAACGGACGTATAGTTACCAGCAAGATTCAGACCCCATCTGTCCCCTTCTTAACAGTTCTCATTGCTTTTGAAAATTATTTTTATCCAACCATTTATCTGGAAATATGTTAGAAATCTGCATCGGTATGAGACATAATTAAAACCTTTCTGAGAAAATACTTCTGAGGACAGTGAACATGCGCAAAGGTAATAGTCAACAAAGCCTTACATTTCTCAGGTTTTATAAATTAATTGTATTGATTTGTTTAAATGAAATGCAATTTTAATCTGGTGCCGTTAGTGCAAGAGAACCCAAGAGAACATTAAAGTAAATAATATAATTTTTACCTTTGCTTATAGAGTTTACATAATTGTTTTGAAATGCACATCATTATGCATAACAACGTGTAAGATTAATAATATACAGTAAACCGATTACTGTAGTGATTTTGTCTCCATAATTAGGTTTTCTTGAGGGATGCTTAACATGTCAGTAATGGGGATAATATTGGATTGTGCCGCTAATAGACTGTCTCATTAGCATATGGAATATACAGCTCATGTGTGATGCTTGTGTGCTGTTGAATAACAACAGCATTAAAATATGCGTTTTGATGGGATCTTATGTTCTGATGTGTCGTCTTGTTCTTGTACTACGTCGTCATCAACCGTCAAAGTCCAATTTCAGTACCCAAGAATCCAAGTACAGAGAACGCATGAAACTGCCCAGATTTGTTCTTGATATTGAGGATACATTTTATGCAGATATGAGAGAACTGAGCCATTAGAAGTCTCATAAAACATTGCAGGTGGGCGACGTACGGAAGCCTGTAAGCTTTAAACTTCTAGCTTTAAAGGGATAGTTCACCTAAAAAATCAAATGCTGTCATTAATTACTCATGCTTATGTCGTTCCAAGACCTTCGTTTATCTTCAGAACACAAATTAAGATATTATTGATGAAATCCAAGAGCTTTTTAAAGATTGACATGGAAGAGAAGAAATTGTTGAATAAAATTATTTTTGTCGTCTTTGCGCACAAAAAGTATTCTTGTAACTTCATAAAATTACGGTGGAACCACTGATGTCACATGGACTATTTTAACAATGTCCTTACTACCTTTCTGGGCCTTGAATGTGGTAGTTGTGTTGCTGTCTATGCAGGGTCAGAAAGCTCTTGGATTTCATCAAAAATGTCTTAATTTGTGTTCCGAAGATGAACAAAGGTCTTACGGGTTTGGAACGACATGAGGGTGAGTGATTAATGACAGAATTTTCATTTTTGGGTGAACTATCACTTTAAACTGAAATGTTTTCCTGCTGAAAGCTCGCAAATATGTGTCAGCTTATAAAAGTAAACATTTTGTTAACGTACAAAAATCAGAACAACAATGACAAAGCAAAGTAACAATAAATATACATACTCATAAATGTGCCCTTCCAAGTTTGTTCTTTCGAAGTAGCCTATTAAGATCAGTCTCCAAAAATGCAAGTCTGTTCTTTGGGTTCTTAGAATTAAAAAAAAAAACGAAACAAAAAAAACAGCCTTAGGCCCTTATCTGTTGTTAACAGTTTCTCTTGGCTCTTGGAATCTTGGAAATTTTTCACTGAGCTCACTGCAATGCATTGTGGGACTGTCAGACACTGGTCATTTTTGCCAAATTTTATTGCCAATTTTATGTATTTAGTTATCAGCCACATATAAGCTTAGTGAGTGAATGAGTGAGTGAGTGAGTGAGTTAGTGAAATCATAAATATTGTTTTTTTCAGAATGTTTCTTGTCTGCAAGAGATGTTTTTTCTCTCTTTCTTTTGATGTTATGGAGACGTTAACTGAAATTCCAACTCAGAGTAAGCATTGCGAAAAAAAAAAAAAATCACTTTATAGTAATTAATATCATTGAAGTGAAATCTCTGCATGGTGAAATCTGTGGCAAAGTCATAAAATGAGGCTGGACTGTAATTTATCATGATTATTTGTTTGGAAGACATGATCTCTTTTGAGAGAGAGACGTATCCTCTCCCTGTCAGGTTCTTCCATTTTAGACGCAAAATCATTTTAGACTCTTTGCCTCTTATCATCGCTCTTACTAAAGCTGAAGTGTGAAAATGAAAGGACTGCACATACACACACACATACACACAAATATAGACAGATAGCGAGAGAAATAGAAAAGTTATCCTGCGTGTGATTTTCCTCTTTTAGTGCCACCTCTAATATTAGCTCAGTCACAAACACTTTGGGTCTCAGTGTGTTTAATTTTAGATGTCATTTTCTCCCAGCATATTCCCGTGCACACACACACACACACACACACACACACACACACACACGTCGTGTATCATGATGTATTAGGATTCCATGCGTATCTGATAGCTCCGGCTGTCTGGCAGATTGCCCACCACAGCTTCCACTATCTGTGACCGAGTGAAGCTACTCCAACAGCCGATAACAGAGAGAGAGAGACTCCCAGAGAGGAAGGGGAGAGAAAATAGACGGAGGGACACTCGCGAAGACCAAGGAGAGAGTGAGAGAGCTGGAGGAAGTGCTTTAGAGGGGAAAGCCAGTGCAGTTTGGGAGATAAATGCTTCTGTGAAGCGTGGTGAGGTGGTGATGGCCAGGGTTAGATCTATAAGCCATACGCATCCACAAACCGACTCAACGGATCATGCATCCGAGACTTCGGTTTGTGTGTGCGTGAAAACCCAAAAACAGGAGAATGCAACCGATTCCCTCTTGTGCTTACGAAAGGTTTTTGCAAACTCAAACTCTAGTTTACATACAGTCTAGGATATTCAAATCAGTTCCTAAAAACAATCACTTTGATGTTTGGAACGTCTGCCTACACTTTTCGACTTCTGCTGTCTGATATCAGCATGCAAAGTTTTCAAACGCGCTCTTGAAGTTCAGTGAAGGAAACAAGAAAATGTGGGAACCAGATTGCTAAATTTGAAAAGACAAGAAATGAGAGCAAAAGTGCATAAAATAGGAGGAATTCATATGTGGATATATACTACACTTCTCAATAAGCAAGGATGCATTAAATTGATCAAAAGTGGGAGTTACAAAAGATTTTTATTTCAAATAAATGCTGTTCTTGTGAACTTTCTATTCATCAATGAATTCTAAAAAAAAAATTAAAATTACAGTTTACACAAAATATTAAGCAGTTTTCAACATTGAAAATTGAGCTTTGACATCAGTAAATGACATAAATTATAGGGGTGTGCAGCGGAGCCATTATTTGTATCTGTATTTGTATCTGTGACAATCTCAAAATTATTTATATCTGTATCTGTATTCGGAAAGATCCGGAAGTGGGTGTGGCTTAAACCGGAAGTTCGTCAAATTACATGAAAATACCATTTTAAATGCAAATCTGTTCGTTTCGTAGTTTTCATTTGTATAACTAAAGAAAGTATTCTTTTTTTATTATAATTATGACTTTGTAAATATCTTCTATTTAAAACTACAGAAAATGTTGATCAAAAAAGAAAAATAACTTTATTCTTCTTGTTTTCCAGGGAAACTGTGTGTACAAATTTGTCAAGAGACAAGCATCCACAATCTTAAATAAGCGCACCAGTAGAAAAAAAGAAGCTGAAAAAAAAATAGAAATGGAAATGGAAAGAAAGTGTTCAGTACTCAGCAGAATGACAATAAAGCTCGCTTGACCTTGAAGTAACTTAGAGATCAAGTGTTGCGGGAGTCATTTACGAGTATTTTATCAACAGAGCGCAACAAATCATTTGGATCCTCCAAAAACCTTGATCAAACATCACTTTTCTTCGTCTTGTATAATTAAATGTAATGCCATTCACGAAAAGGGCATTCACTCATTCACTTTACACATCCAGGCCCATAGCCAGCTATGAGGTCCAGACCTCCGTAAATGTTTCATATTCAAAAGTAAAATTTGAAAACTGCAGCTGCGAAACGCAGGAGTGAAGTAGTTTGGCTCAAGTGCAGCTTCCGCTCCGCTCCGCCATGTTGCCAGATCTAGTTATTATAAGCGTCGCTGGACTTGTTTTAATACTTAATGTAACAGCGTTAATAAAGTAATTAGGGCATTAATAAAGTGGGAAGATGAACGTTAAGGTTAAAGATTCTGTATCCTATTTGAAAAATACAAGATTTAAACTTATTTTGGTACATTTTTCAGGGAATTGGTTGTGTTTGTTTTTTTGTAGCAATATCTGGCAACACTGCTTCGCCGGCACTGACAGGCAGCAATCAAAAAAGGAGCGCGCAGATAGTTTATTGCTGAGGAGACCACATTCGTTAGGCATTCACCATGATATTATCTGTACGAAAAAGCAGTACTAGCCATTATTATTGCACAAATCTTAACAACCTCACTAATGTAGTGCTGTTCCAGCAAACATGTGATTGTGTCCGCCGAATATTTTTTTCTGTTATTCGGATAAATTCGTTATTAGTTTTGAAGCCATTATCCGTGCCTTTCCGAATAAGGTATTCGGCTTCGGGCACATCCCTAATAAATTACATTATTATTATTATTATTATTATTATTATTATTATTATTATTATTATTATTATATTAAATGTTACACAAATATATTCTACAAACTTTTTAAGTAATGTTAAACATTTTCAATTTAATTCAAACTTATTAATATAGCACTAAATAAATGTCACTCTAAACAGTTTTAGTGTGAATATGAATTTTTTTTTTCTCACACAAAAATATATGCAGGTTTGATATTATTATTATTATCATCATCATTATCATTATTATTATTATTAAATAATGTAAAATGTTAGACATATATACACATATATCCTACAAACTTTTTGATAATATCAAACATTTTCAATTAAATTCAAATGTATTAATTTAGTACTAAAATATATGCAAGTTTGATGTCACTAAAATATATGCAGGTTTGTTTATTATTATTATTATCACTGTTAAAATTTAAGGCATTCATTAAGATTATTTTTTGTCTAAAAGCCATAAAAATGAAAACTGCAAGCTTACTCATGAGTCAAGAGCCAGAGACCCAATGAAGATCTCCACTGAGTAATAATGTATGAAAGGGAACTTTATGAAAAGAATAAGTATATCGTTCTCTCTCACTCTTTTTTTCTTGTCCTGTACGTCAGGCTTTCAGACTTTGACAGGATTTGATGCCCACATGGCAAACATGGCCACTCAGTGCTACTCAAATCCAGCAGGAGAGCACTTGTCCATTTTTCTCATTCTTTCCCCCTTCTCTCCCTCCTGTTGTGCCTGGATGGAGGTTGTGTGGTACAGAAACCTCTTAAATGTCCTCCATGCCTTTAATGGTTCTGTGTGTTAGGATGGAGGTCAGCAAATCAGCAGAGAGAAGCAGAATTGAGCCCAGAGAAGTGAAAACTATGTTAGGGAATTGTTTCTAGACAGGTCCCTTGAGTAACTGGAAAGGGGGAGGCTAATGAACATACTGTGTTAATGTCAGTGCAGTGTGTCTGTGTGTGTATCAATCCCTGTTTCTACATGTTACATCTGCTACACTCATGCATCATCTTTTAGACAACATAAAACCCTTCTTTTACAATTTTATATGAGCCATTTCATGAAATATTGCAGTTGGAAGTCTCTGAGAAGAAGAAGACTTAAGCAGAAATCTCCAGTTGTTTGCAATTTTATCTTATTGCTGTCTAGGAAAAAGTAATTGAGTTATAAAACGATTCACATTTGTAATGTTTTGTTCCTTTGGGAGCATTCATTCAGATTATTTATGGGCAATAATAACTATATTATTGCAATAAACTGCAAACTCTCTCATGAGCCTATATAGTCCAGTGAATGAGACCAGCTCATTCAAGTCAGAGTCAAGATCGAGACCAGAAGAGGATTCATGTCTGTTGTTCCTGATCAAGACCATGAAAATATAGTACTGGACTTGGACTTATGGCCGAATCCAGTTTTGATAACTACAATACTGCTTTATGAGAAGCCATACATAAGAAAGACTGAGGGGGAAAAAAGTATATAATAAGCATGTATTTATCTTATATATGCACATACATATACACATACAGTGGTGGCCAAAATTATTAGAACACTAGTATTTTCACCAGCTAAAAAATTGTTTTAACCCTCATAAGTCCTTAAATTCCTGTTTACACTTGTGTCCTTTGGGGTCAATATGACCCCAAAATTGAAAGAGTAGTTGTTAATAATATATACATTTTTAATCATACAAATAATATATCATTTTTTTTGTTTACTTCTTATCTATACATTAATGCTGTGTTTTGGGAGATATGAAGTAGTTTTGTACTTGTTTACCACAAAAATCCTCAACTACACCATTAGCTTGCATGTGAATCCAAGATGCCAAGACAGTACTGTTAGAAGTTTTAGTCACTTGTGTAAAAACGCTGTAAAATGAAGATGCTGTTAAAAATAATGTCATAAATATATTTTATTTATCAATTAACTTCTGTTAACTAAATTAAATCAACATTTGGTGTGACCATCCTTTGTGTTTAAAGCAGCTTTTGACCTATGTGCACTTGCGCATAGTTTTTCAGGTAGCTTTACAAGTAGGTTTCTTGAAAAATCTTGTAGACGTTGCCACAGTAATAGGGCTGTCAGTTTAACACGTTAACTTTAATTAATTAGTTATGAAAAATAACTTCATTAAAATATTTCAACGCATTTAACGCAATGGCCTCGCCCACAGTCGACCACATTTCATTCAGTTGACTGTTGACAAAATTGAATGCAGGGCAACAACTCCATAAACAGTTATGACATAAAATTCAAGATATTGGGGTAAAAAAAATCCCTTGTATGAGATTTTGTCTCATATGTTTTTCATATGATAAGCGATATCAAACGAGCAGTGAGAGCAATATCACTCAAGTGTCGCTTTTGTCATTAATAGCAGGAGTGCAAATATGATTTTAAACAACAGTTCAGTAAATAGGAAGTTACTGGCGCCCGCTGGAACGCCACTCTCTAGTGAACGTGTGCACGACAGTTAATGGAAGCTAGAGATTACGGTTTGGAAAGTTGTACATATGGGTATTTTTCTTACACAAATGCATCCGTTCATTTCAGATGGCCTTTATTAACCCCCCGGAGCTGTGTGGAGCACTTTTTATGATGGATGGATGCACTGTTTTGGACTTCAAAATCTTGACCCCCATTCACTGCCATTATAAAGCTTGGAAGAGCCTGGACATTTTTTTAATATAACTCAGATTGTATTCATCTGAAAGAAGAAAGTCGTATACACCTAGGATGGTGTGAGGGGAAGTAAATCGTGGGGTAATATTCATTTTTGGGTGAACTATCCCTTTAACAAGCCATATAATCTGAGGTCTCATTCTGCCCTAGTAAACTCTAGATAGCTACTTATATAAGTTTATTTTCATTTAAATATGTACTCTCAAAATATCTTTTGAGTAACATAACCAACATCCTTTTCTAAAGCAGCATTTCCATCTATACCTTAAACGTTACGCTAGCGCACACTCTTTTGGTCTAGCATTCCCTGCCGCTTTTCTTTCCCATTAAAGTAAATCACATCTGATCGCTGCTATCGAAAGGTCAATCATTATGAAAGCCGGGCATCCTAAGAACCTCTCAAATTCACCTGTTCATTTCTGCAGGAAACCTTGTTGTTAAAAAGAAAAAAAAAAACAAGTACTGAGAGCTGTTGTGGCAGGCTGGAGTTGCTATGGTGACCGGGAGAGCGTTAATCCTTGCGGCGGGTGTTTTAGCCGACTGCGCGGCTGAAGAGCCCGGCTGCATTAGCTCGCTGTAAAAGCTTTTTCCGAAGACACACTTTCTCCTTCTCCCAGCACTCTCTCTTTCTCATTACGCCAAGATCCTCTCTTCATTTGTTACATTTAGTTTGAGCTCTCCGGTGCTTTTGGGGAAGGTGGGGTGATGCGTTTCTGCATCGCTATGGCAACGTGTGCCTCGAAGGAGGTATTTTTAAACTTCACGTGCAGACATGCAATATGAAGTGAAGGCAAGGAAGCTCATTGCTTAAGAAGAATTGTAAAAGTGCTGTTTTGTTGTGTTTTCATATGTGTGCATGTAGTGTTCTCAAAGAAATCAGAAATGGCCTTGTTTACTTTCTTAATGCACACAGTATTTTTTTAAGCAAAATGTCAACTTTTTCTTTCTTTTTTGATGGAACTTTTCAGTTGGCTTGAACAAAACAAAACAATAAAATTAAAAAAATGAAATGAAATGATAAAATAAAATAAAATAAAATCACCCTCAAGCCATACCAGGTATATATGAGTATCTTCGTTCAGATGAATACAATTAGAGTTAATTTACAGCGGTTCGCATGCAGCGACAAAGCGACACGATCCCATTCATTTCAATGGAGAGCTGGCGATTTCCGGCGACACAAGCGACAGCGAGCGATAGTGACCGTTGGCGACCAGATGGGGCGTGTCCAGCGATGAGACAAAGTTCAGAATCCTTCAACTTTATGCAAATGAAGAGTGACTTTCGGGAGCGACAGCCAATAGGAAAGAAGACGGTTGAGCTCATGTGATCGTTCTCCTCTCAGCCGTAGATAAACATACTCAATGGAAAAAAGTAGGCTCTGTTTCTCATTCATTTTTGTTTGTATGTACAGATTTAATTATATTCATATTATGTTTAGTCTTTTGCCTCCAAAATGTTTGTATTTAGCGGCAAGAAACCTGATTCGCTGTCAAGGCAACCAGTAGTGAGAACGCCCACTAGCAGCATCATCACCAGCCCCTGGCGACGTGCAGCAACAAAGTCGCTGCTAGTGTGAACGCAGCTTTAGTTAACACACCTGATTCAGATAACCAGCTCATTAGAAGTGAGCTCTATGCATGAACTGTGTACCAATTGATATGATCCCTACACAGTGTTCATTGCTTCCTACTCCCTGAGCAGGGGAAATCCGTTGAAGTTTACTTCACTTCGGAACATTCATTCACATATTTGCGCTACGCCACCACCTGCAGCGTCTTCACACACAAACGAAACCTACTAGAGTGTGACATAAATGCATCTGTAAATAAATGCAATTTAAATTCACGTATTGTAGATTTTAATGACCTTTAAATGGAACATACAGGCTTGCTTCGAACTGGAATCATGGCAGAATATCCTGTAATGTCCACTTCGCAGGGCACGAGGACTGGAATTGAGAACCACTGTTATATTAAAAAAACGTCCTGGCTCTTCCAAGCTTTATAATGGCAGTGGATGGGGGTCGAGATTTTGATCCCCCAAAAAATCCATCCATCCATCCATCATAAAAAGTACTTCACATATTTAAAACTTTATCCATATTTAAAACCATAACTGTTGTGCGTGCATTCACAAGAGAGTGGCATAAAATCAAATAAAATAAAATAATTTATTTCAATAACAAGAAAATGTAAATAAATTAAAATAATTAAATAATAAATAAATACATACATACACACATACATTAGGGATGTGCATCACATAACTGAGGCCGATGCGATACGCATCTCAATGCATAGCCAATGATACGATACATTAAAGATACATACTGTATGAAGCAGCTACCGATGAAACGCGATACAATTCACCCGTTACGATGCAGAGTGATCCGATTTTGATTCGATTCAACACAGTGTGATTCGATGTAATATGATGCAATGGAAAAAATATGATAGCATTTATTTCTTTGGTTCAGACAGACAGCAAATCATAAATTAACTTCAGTGTCTTCTGACTTCTAACACCTCAATGCTTGTTTCATAAAACAAGTTTATCAAATAAGCCAGGCTTAATTCAGTTAGTTTGACTCATTGTCAAATGATTTGGTTCCATAAAGCGAATTTAACATGGCTCAGGCTCAGTCACTGTGGCAACTTATGCAGGGAAACTAACCTGGTCCAGGGCAGGCTAACTGTCAGGCTAAGCTGAGCTCATCTAACACTGACCAATAGGAACACAATAATATAACCCCTGACTCTCTCACTTACTATTATAGCCATGCAGCCTTTCTCTTTGGTTTTATGACAGCTTTACCTTTTATAGTTAGCAGAATATTAGAGCATTACAATCTAAAACTGTTATTTAAAGCATTAAAATCACTAAATTAAAAGTTAAAATCATTAAATTAAAAATGAAAATAAATAATAAAGACTACATTTTAACTGCTAAGAAACACACATTAACTCATTTCAGCTTAGTAATTAGGACTGTATTAGCTTATTTGATTTACCCATTCCCTTTACAGTTACTTCTATCATAAAAATACATTTATATGTAGGTTTAAAATTCTACAAAAGGCACATTTAATGTCCAAATATTTTAGCAAAATGCATATTTTACTCAGAATTATTGCACTATTATTCTTTCGTGCTCCGTCTGTTTAGCGTGCATGCGCGCAGCAGCACTCGTTCACTCATTCACTCCTGACAGCAAAATGGATATTTTTGTATGACTGTCTAACATTTAAAGATGAAAAATATACTGTGACATATCAGTTATGCACTGAAGAAAACACAATGTCTCAAATGCAGTAAACAGCACAAATATATTCGCTGTTTGCCACGGCGAATCGATTTGATCCATGATCGACATTAAGGACTTAATGCTTTTCCTCGGGTCTCCGTAATGTTGTGATACGTCATATTCACGCAGCAGTAGTGATGAGAGAACACGCTTGAGAAAGATTAAAGAGGAGAAATCAATCTACATATAAAATATTGGTTGCTTTCTAAACAAATGTATAGCGCATCCACTAGTAATTATATATAAATAAATTGTTTTTTACCGATGCAAATATGTTAGAAATGATGCATCACGATACAAATGCCAACTTGTATCCGATACACACTTTTTTAAATCGACGCATTTTTTAAATCGATGAACCGGGCTTTGGGGGAAAAACCCGCTTTGTGGGTGTTGTCCCACACCGCACTCTGTTGCGTTGTGTCCCGTGATCGTGCAGGTATCTACTCGGAAGGTGCCTGTTATAATCAGTGTTGGGGGTAACGCATTACAAGTAACGCGAGTTACGTAATCAGATTACTTTTTTCAAGTAACTAGGAAAGTAACATTACTTTTTAATTCACAAGAAAATATCTGAGTTACTTTTTCAAAAAAGTAACGCCAGTTACTTTGTTTTCCCATTTATTGACAGACAAGTCTCCTGTCCCCATGTTTGGAGAAATCGGAAGTACAGAGGCGTTGTGTGCACTGTGTGAACATGATGTTACTGTAGTTCTAGACTAAATGTGAATGTGCATTAATTAATCTCACTCGCAAAAAAAACAAAAAAAACACAGATTTAGTATTCATCAAAATGAATTAAAACAGTGAAATTCAAACTCAGAATATGACGCAAAACTGCAATAATTAAATGTTAAACAACACAAACGTATGTAATCCCATTTTATTAACCAATGTCTTTGCTGTTGACCTTTGATGATCCAGTTCAACCATACTAATAAGCAAAAATGACTTTAGATAAACTAACAATTGTGCTTCAGAACCTTCTTCTCCTGCATTCTACTGTACAGACGTGAATTTACTTTTCCTTCAGCCTGAGGTTTATTCATTAGAATTTTACATTTTACATTTGCTATAAATAGAACTTTTTATATGAAAAACAAACAACCAAGCCCTGCTCATATTTAAAAAGTAACGCGAAAGTAACGCAAATGTAACGTAACGCATTACTTTCCATAAAAAGTAACTAACGAAATTAGTTACTTTTTTAGGGAGTAACGCAATATTGTAATGCATTACTTTTAAAAGTAACTTTCCCCAACACTGGTTATAATGTTATGATGGAGGCTCTGGACTCTAAGCATAACTTGCTTTTCTATAACAAACTATAAAATATTTTCTATAAAAACGTTAAAGCACTGGCAGTGACAAATAGCTTTGGTTTATATTTAATTTTATTACATTAATGTTTAAGTTGAGATTTACAAGAAATATGTTAACTGCTACTAGGCTATGTAAAAGGAATACTGCAGTAAAAAAAAACACCTTATTTGTTTAAAGTGTTTACAAACAAAATGTTATTGCACTTTTGTTCATATTGCAGTACTTTTAAATGAAAAAAAAAACCTGTGCAATACACTACTTTTGAATTCATTATTGAATTTTGTGCATAATGCGATTAATCGCAGACAATCATGCGATTAATCACAATTAAAAACTTTAATCGTTGCTCAGCACTAATGTGTATATATATATATATATATATATATATATATATATATTTAAGAGCAATCAAAGCTACTGGTTGGTTAATATTAACAGTCAAATATAGGCATGTTTTAGGCTGCTGTATGCAATAGTTGATTGATTGATTGATTGATTGATTGATTGATTGATTGAAAATTTAAAGGTTCACGTTGTGGATAAGATGAACCAGTTAGTCCTGCTGGTAGAGCAGATGCCATAACTACACCATTCTGGGCAAAAAGCTTCTCTATTGATAGCCATTCGCAAATTGCGCCAACCAGGCAGCTGTACTTAAGTAAAAAAAAAAAAGGCTAGCAATCATTGGTTTTATTCAGAAATAATGCATTACGAAAGGAAAGCGGGTTACTATTTCGCTTCGACTTTAAATGGAACAATTGTATAATAAGATTCTTCAGCGATACAGCTAGTGTGTGATGGTTTTACACAAAGCCCACGCGTGGCACGCACAAGGACTCTTTGTTATTTGTAGGGCTGACCTTACACTGACCGGCATTTCGATTTCCACAGGATTCTACGATAATAAACACCAACTCAATCAAAGTGGCTCTCCATCACGGAGATAAAGTGAGATTAAAATAGATCCAGAATTATTGGTGTGTGAATAAGGCGCTAAGAGCCCTCATCTCTCCATTTCGTTCTAGTTTTTATATCCCACCCCCTCAAATACAAACATACTGGCTGGCTGTACCTCGGGCCCCGGGAAAAGCCACGGCAATCGATGGCCCTTTCTTTTCCCTTTCCTTTCAGTTTCTGGTGGGCGACTATGCGCTCTTTTGCTCTGAAAGAGAGCACAGTCTCTGGCTCCTTGGTGGGATGGGAAGTGAGTAGAGAGTGGACCCTGCCGAGATGGATTAGCGAAGGCTCTCTCAGAGCGGTAGGGTACAGGAACACAGGCACACACACATACACACACCTTTTTCACCTCTGCCATAGTTCAAATTCCGTCTTTTCTTTGCTTTTGTATCATTCGCTTTTCACTGTAGTTTTGTTGAATCTTAATTGCAATATTGTTTTGAACAATACATTCTGAAATTGTGTGTTTTTTATTGTTGCAGAATTAAATATGATTTAGTTAAACGCTGCTGGAATGATTTTTTGCGTGAATGTTCGCTCCATGTTAGCAGATGTTAAGAAATGCTTCATTGCAGGTGTTTGTCAGATAGCAACTGTTTCCATGGATTTGATTGAGAATGGTTTGTTCTTTACTGTTTACCCACTCTTTGGAAATATTCATGGGAAACATACATATGTTTAATACTGTAAAACAAAACTTAAAGATAGCCACAATTATTTATGCATAAATAAATAAACAAACAAATCAACAGGTTCAGTGATATGCCACCCACTTTTTGTGGGTGGATTCATTAGTTATTCCGTACATTTGACAAATTAGTTAACATTAGTCATTAGTCAACCAACATTAACTTGCAATGAGCAATACATTTGGTACATAACTTAATAATTTATAACGTTAGCATTAATTAATTAAAGTACATTGTTAGTTCCTGTCAGCTCAGGTCCATTAAATAACATTAACAGAAAATGAATAATGCATTAGTAAATGTTCAAATTGACATTAACAAAGATTAATACATGTTTTATATGTATGTTTCATTGTTTATTCATGTTAACTAATGTTAACAAATGGAACCTTATTGTAAAGTGTTATTCAAAAAACACAATGACTTCCATAAATATCTTCTATAACATGCTATAATAATGTATTTATTTAAAGGCACTTTGATGTCTACCTTCATAAAGTAAAATAAATACATTTACAGATAAAAATGAATGAATGAATGTTAGGTTACATAAACATATTGAGATTATTTTGAAAAAAAAAATCCTTAAAGCCTTTCATTTACTTAATCTTGTATTATGTCTT